>JAKSZU010000006.1:64487311-64594811 GCA_026018925.1 Tupaia tana | reverse complement strand
AATACATATTATTCCTGGGGCCAGAGCCAAAGGTAGTATAATCCTGTGTATATGTCTGGTTGTGAAAATGCATAATTAAGAAAAAATGCTTACTGATAAATTCACAAAGTCAGGCTGTAAAATTACTGTTTTACCTTGGACAATTATAAAATAAAAGGGTAGAATATTTAAGGTTTCACAAATGCTTTGTAAACTACAGACTAAAGTTAAGATGACATAAACAAGAAAGAGTTGGAGGATTTCAGAGTCTTTGGGAATCACTAATGTAATTTTAAAATAATTAAGAAAATTGTACTATATTGGGTTTCAGACCACATTTGCTAGATGTTAAAATTGTGTCAAGTACAGCTCTATATCAAGTGTCATTACCAAATATTATTAAAAGTAACAATTAAGTAGTTAAGGACTTAGAAATTTGACTTGAGTTAAGAACTGCTTTATATGCAGTAAAGTATAAAATAAATAGACATTGAGAGGCTTCAGATCAGTGGGTGGCATGGTGGTTGAAGTGCTGGACTCCCGACATGGCTGACTGTGGTTCAAGTCCCGGACCTGGCGGTTTGCGGCGCACTCTGTGTGTGTGTGTCTCTCTCTGGTCAAATTAAAATAAATAAATAAATAAATAAATAAATATTTTTTTCATAAAAAGTAGGCTCTTTAGCATGAACCAAATTACATCAGGAATATAGTGTGAAAATTATTTTCAGCACTTGCAGTTTTCTGAGTGGAAATTATTAACAGTTAATGATTATTTTGTAATTCTTCTGTACAAAAGGACTTAAGAAGACCTCCTTATCAGTAATATAAAAGTAGAAGAAATCTTTGTACATACTGCTTCTTGAACCATTTTAGTGAAACACAATGAGTAATAAACAAGTGCTTCTGCAAAATGCTAATAATCCCAAAGCCATAAATTCTTCTCTGGGTCCTAGACCTCTTTAAGAAATCCCATATTTTCTCTTAAGTTTTTTGATCAGTAATTCAAGGGTTAATTTGCGTTTCCAGATCACCAAGAATAATTAGGGGGATTTTTTAAAAAAATCATTAAATTGGGCTTATTTTATAACTTGGTAAAATTCAGAATCCTAACTGATGCTAACTTTTATTATCTATGAGAAGTCATAGTCAGTAGTAAGCTAAAGTCATTTGCATCACATGATATTTTCTTTGTCCATTTGGGTTATGATCATCTGTATTTGTTTGGAATATCTGTGTCACTCATTGTCTGTTTGAATATTTTAGGCAAATAATCATTTCACAGAATAGAATGATGGTGTTCATTATTCCTCTCATACTTTATTCTGCCAGTGCCCTTTTTCAGATGTCACTTAAAACCCCTTTTGGGGCCAGCAGGAGGTGTAGTGGTTAAGGCGTGAGACTCTCACATGGTTTCAACTGTGGTTTGCATCCTGGACCCCGAAGCTTGAAACTCATGCTGGGCCCATGTCCCAAGAAGAAAATGGAGAAGGGATTATGGCTTGGCCGTTCTGCCTGGGGGATGATTTCTCATTTACTCTGTCTGTCTGTCCAGGAACCACACGCACTCTATAGCAAAAGTCTGTCTTTAAAAAAAAATTTAAAAAAACTTTGGATCTAGGTTATGTATAACAAGTTTGGAAGTAAATTATGAATAATTATAGTGCCAATGCAGTTCCTCCAGTGTAGTACTATGTAGTAGTATGTATCTACCATGATTTAGATTCTTTGCTTCTTTTAATATATCTAAGTAAGGTAGAATCACTGTTTAGTATCTGCATCACACTGTTGGCTTGTATTGACCTTACAGATGACTTAACTCTTTTTCCCATGAACTTCTCACAAGTCTGCCCTATTTTATCTAGTACTTGTACAGTAACTTTAGAAAGAAAACAAAATTAAACTAAACTAAAAACAAACAAAAATACTTGAAAAACTTCCCCCCATCCACTTGTGCTATTTTTTTCCCTCAAACTTTGCCGTCTCAATCACTATCTGAGATTTCCGTTCGACGATATCACAAAAGTTGTAAGACTAAGAACATGATCCTGGAACCAGCAGATGGCGTAATGGTTACATCACTGGATTCCCACGTAGTCAACTGTGGTTTGAGTCCCAAACCCAGCGGCTTAAAACTCAACACCAGGTTCATGTGCATTTGTGTCCAAAATCCAAAGAGGAGAATGGAGGAAAAGAGATTGTGCATGATCATCCCCTGGGGGGTAATTTCTCATTTTCTGTCTCTCTGTCTGTCTCTGTCTCTTCAGTAAGTCTACATGCCCTATTGCAAAAGTCTCTCTTACAAAAAGAAAAGGAAAATTATTCTGATTTAGACAGCTTAGGTTGGGAAGGATGTCATTTTAGAGAGGGATGATGATGAGCTCAGTTTTCAACCTGCTTCGGTTGCTGGTGGGCTATCTAAATAGAGATGTTATAAAGGCAGATATATGGGTCTGGACAGAGGATAAAAAGTCAAATGTACAGAGAGATTTATGATTTTAGTTGGTAATTAAAACTGTCGGAGTGCTTTGTATGGAGATGTAGCAGCTGTGGGAGGTGCTATTGCTTTTTCATATAAGCTGAAGCAGAAACTATTCCTGGTGTCCTTAGCTTAGCCCTTTCAGAAGTGTTTATTTTGTAATCTCACAGACATCTTAGAATGTTAAAGAGATAGTTTAGAGGAATAATTTAGTGATATAATTTTATATTTGTAGTTTTGAGATTACTAATTCCAAAAGTTTATTACTTTATTAATCCCTGAGATTGATAGTCTTGAAAAAAGTAATGATTTTATATTTGACATGCATCATTTTAGCTGTTTACAAAATATGTCTTGTCTAACTTATTTATTAAAATTAATTAAAGCATATATTTTACTTGAGCAGTTAATAGAACTTGAACCATCTCCAGTTTAATGGATTAATTAATGGGTACTGGGACTATAAGGTAACAAATACCATCAATTAAACATTCATTTTCTTTCATTTAGGATACATAAGAAATTGATAGCATGTTGTGAGTCTAGTGGTGGGAACTGAATGTCTGGGGGCAGACACTGCTGTGTTAGTGATGGGTTGCCTTTTCACTGTTTACTCTTTTGTACTATTCAGATTTTGAACCATAGTATGATTTTACTTGTTGGAACATGTACAAAAATTTAAATTTTGAAAATGTCTTCATTTACTTTAAACCTGAGATAGTTGATGTGGTATTAAGTATCGACATTTGAATTTAGAAAACATGATTTCAAATCCTCACTTCACCATTTCCTGGCCAGCTGGCTTTACGTGAGTCATTTCACTTCTTTGAATCTCAATTTCTCATTTGAAAATGAGAATGGTTGTAGCTGCCCTGCTTACTTTACAGAGTAATTTGAGTTCATTCAATAAACATACGAGATGACCTCAAAAAGTTTGAGGTGGGCCAGCAGATAACATAGGGGTTACATTGCTGAACCTCACATGGCTGACTGAGGTTCATGTCTCAGACCTGGTGGCTTGAAAATCATGCCAGGTGTGTGTGCATGCATGCCCAAGATCCCAGAAGGAAAATGGAGGAAGAAGGAATTGCAGCATGGCCATATCCCATAGGAGGGTGATTTCTCATTTTCCCTCTCACTGTCTCTGTTTCGCTCTATGGTAAGCACATGCACCCTAAGGCAAGAACCTCTTTCAAAAAAAAATAAATAAATAAAGTGGAAAATAGAATTAATGTGATTATTTTGCTGTAAAAAAATTTGAAATCATGCATAATTTTTTCATCATATGCATTTTCCATGGACTTTTTGAAGACCTCATGTTTCTATCTGGCACAAAGTCTGCTAGCTGCCGATGGGAGACAGATTTCTAGTCCTTAGGCTATTCACTTTCAAGTGTACAAGTAGACAATTTCAATCTATCATCATGAGGTGATATATGCAGTGTGAAAATGCATAGTATCCGGAGTGTCACCTGGGGAAGTAGTAGGGTGCTATTAGAGTGGCCCTCTTAGAAGACAAAGATAGGGACCAGCAGTTAGCGTAATGGCTATGTCGCTGGACTCCCATGTAGTCGACCGCGGTTTGCGTCCCGGACCCGGTGGCTTGAAACTCACGCCAGGCGCGTGTGCGTGCGTACCCAAGATCCCGAGAGGAGAATGGAGGAGAAGGGATTGTGGCGTGGCCATACCCCCTGGGGGGGTGATTTCTCGCTTTCTATCTCTCTGTCTCTCTGTCTATCTGGCGAGCGCATGCGCTCTATAGCAAAAACCTCTCAAAAAAAAAAAAAAAAGGAAGACAAAGACAATGAACTTTCTGAAGAATTAAGTCAGGGGAAGAAGATGAAGGGGGGAAAGGCATTTTGCTTAGAACAAGCAACATCTCCAGCCCCATCTCATCTTATGTGTGTTTGTATATAACATGGTTTTTCATTTTTGTTAAAGAAAGGATAACTTTGCAGGTTCTTTCTTAGTTTTACTGACTCCCAAAATCTTTTTTTTTTTTTTTATCTATTTTTTTATTACATTGAATTACATATAACTTTACAGTGTATTACATTGCTTTTTCAAAAGGGAATGCCATGCATGTCAGTCAGTACAGAGACATTAATCACCCCGCTTCAACATTCAATATCTTTCCTATGTTTCCCCCAATCATTATTGTTATTATTCTAATTATTTTTTATGATAAACATGATTTTTTTTTCCAATTATCAGATCATAAAGTTCTCAACAATAGGTAACGTAGACTGCACTCAGGGCTGGACCAAGGGCGGGTCTCGTGCAGCCCCGCAAATGTAGGTGAATCTCCATGGAACACAGTTTCAGGAACGCGGCTCAGGAAAGCAGAGACGGCCATCAGCGGTAGCGGCACGCGGGGCAGATCCCGGCCACGGCACGCGGGGCAGACCCCGGCCACGGCACGCGGGGCAGAGCCCCGGCCACGGCACGCGGGGGCAGAACCCGGCCACGGCACGTGGGGCAGGCCACGGCCACGGCACGCGGGGGCAGAGTCCCGGCCACGGCACGCGGGGGCAGAACCCCGGCCACGGCACGCGGGGGCAGACCCCGGCCACGGCACGCGGGGGCAGACCCCGGCCACGGCACGCGGGGCAGAGTCCCGGCCACGGCACGCGGGGCAGGCCCCGGCCACGGCACGCGGGGCAGAGTCCCGGCCACGGCACGCGGGGCAGAACCCCGGCCACGGCACGCGGGGGCAGAACCCCGGCCACGGCACGCGGGGCAGAACCCCGGCCACGGCACGCGGGGCAGGTCCCGGCCACGGCACGCGGGGCAGAGTCCGGCCACGGCACGAGGGGGCGCCCCAGACCCCGGCCACGGCACACGGGGCAGAGTCCCGGCCACGGCACGCGGGGCAGACCCCGGCACGCGGGGGCAGAGTCCCGGCCACGGCATGCGGGACAGGGCCCCGGCCACGGCACGCGGGACAGGGCCCCGGCCACGGCATGTGGGGGCAGAATCCGGCCACGGCACGAGGGGGCGCCCCAGACCCCGGCCACGGCACACGGGGCAGACCCCGGCCACGGCACGCGGGGACAGGACCATGGCCACGGCACGCGGGCGCAGACCCCGGCCACGGCACGCGGGACAGGGCCCCAGCCACGGCACGCGGGGCAGGCCCCGGCCACGGCACGCGGGGGCAGAGTCCCGGCCACGGCACGCGGGGGCAGAACCTGGCCACGGCACGTGGGGGCAGACCCCGGCCACGGCACGTGGAACAGGGCCCCGGCCACGGCACGCGGGGCAGAGTCCCGGCCACGGCACGCGGGGCAGAACCCGGCCACGGCACGCGGGGGCAGACCCCGGCCACGGCACGCGGGGCAGAGCCCGGCTACGGCACGCGGGGCAGAGCCCCGGTCGGGCCGGACCTCCGGATAGGGCATGCGGAGCAGAGCCCCGGCCACGGCACACAGGGCAGACCCCGGCCAAGGCACGCGGGGCAGACCCCGGCCAAGGCACGCGGGGCAGACCTCGGCCACGGCATGCGGGGCAGAGTCCCGGCCACGGCACGCGGGGCAGACCCCGGCCACGGCACGCGCTGACTCCCAAAATCTTGACAATAATTATCAATTGAAGTTTGGGGATAATACCTAATTTCACTTGGGACTTTATAATGACCACAAAAGAGTTAGTTGAGAATGACTAAAACTCACTGAATTTTAACTACATACTGTATAGACCATGAACGCTAAATCATTAGCTTCTGATGTCACCTCCAGTTCTTCCTAAGGAAGTAGTGAGAATTCTTAATTAGTGCAGATCACCTGCATTTTTCCAGGTGACTTTATTTTTTTTCCCCTGCATCCTAGTTGTAAGCAGATGCACTTTTCCCAGTGCTATGTGTTTTCTTTGTAGCACCATCAAACATCTTATCCCCATGATAGTTTGCAGATAATACTATCTAACTACTTAATTCTCCCTGTCCCATAAGTCACAGGTAAGGACTTTGATATTTTACTATTTAATACCTGTAAATTATGGAAGTTCTTTGTAAATTGAAAATTAATATTGAAAGTAATATTCTGGATATTAGCCTCTAATAAACACCATGACTATTAAAAGCAAATATTTTATATTATTTTAAAATATGAAATATACTATTTAAAACTTGTATGAATATTTCTTTTTTATTTATTTTGTGAGATTTTTGCTATAGGGCACATGTGCTCACCAGAGAGACAGAAAGAGACAGAAATGAAGAAATCACCCCCCAAGGGGGATGGCTGTGCCAGGATCCATTTTCCTCCATTCTTTTCTTGGGATTTTGGAAACAACACACACATATACCCAGTGTGAGTTTGAAGCCTTGAATCCAGAACTCAAACCACAGTTAGCCATGTGGGAATCCAGTGATGTAGCCATTATGCTATCTGCTGGTCCCTGGAATATCTATTAATGCAGTGGAAAACATAAAACTGGAGTTGTATAGGTAATTTAATCTTTTTTCATGTTTATTTGTATATGGGAAGAAAAAGCTAAGCATCTAAATTTTATTTATTTATTTAAAGAATTGTTTAACATTATTTATTTATTTAAATTTGTGCAGAGCGGGGCAGGGAGCAGGAATGAGAGAGCAAGCCACCAGGTCTAAGACTTGAATCGTGACTGGCCATGTAGGAGTCTAGCACCTTTAACCACCACACCACCTGTCGGCCCCTAATCTTCTACTATTAATGACTGTCATTTCAAATACTTTTAGCTTCATGTAATAGAAAAAAATAAATGTGGTTTAAATTTTAAGTATATTTATTTCATACATTAAGAAATATGGATGAGGCTAGCAGGTGGCATGGTGGTTAAGGCTCTGGACTCCCACATGGCCAATCGTGGTTCAAGTTTTGGGCTTAGTGGCTTGAAGATCACACTGGGTACATGTGTGGCCAAAATCCGAAGAGGGGAATGGAGATTACAGGGTGGCCATCCCCCTGGGTGGTGATTTCTCACTTTCCTTCTATGTCTTTCTCCAGTGAGTACCCAACAGCAAAAACCTTAAAAAAGAAAGAAAGAAAGAAATTTTGAGATTTTGTGCTTTCAGGGTTGGTTAGTTAATTCAGTAGTTAGGTGCCATCAGTACTAGGACTGATGTTTTCTGACATTCCTGAGACTGTCCTCTTAGACTGGATTTCCTTGTGATCCCAAGGTGCCTACCACAAAGAAGCTGCTATCACACAGAGGGGACAATGACCAGGAGATTTTTTTCCTATTCAGAGCAATGACAGCCTCTCAGAGTCCCTAGCAGATGTTCATTACGTAGTTTTGGCCTGGATTAAGTAGCTTATACATGCCTAAACTATCCTTCTATCATTGTGATTGGTTCCTTCCTTTGAAGGACATGATTTCTCGAGTGATCATAACAATTGTATCCTGTTGGCAAGTGAGAAGTGGAGTAATGGCTACTGGGTAGGCAGCTAATAGTACCTGTCATCATCGAACACATTAAAACTATTACATTTTTAGGGGCCAGCAGGTCGTGTGATGGTTAAAGTCACTAGACTCCCACATGGCCGACCACAGTTGGAATCCTGGACCTGGTGGCTTGCTTTCTCACTTTCTCTCTCTCTTCCTCTCTCTCCCTCTCCCTCCCCTTCCCCCCCCCTCTGGACAAGTTAAAATAAATAAATAAAGTTAAATAAAATAATTCCTAAAAAATCTTTTATACATTTAAATGTTTGAGAATTACTTTTAAAAGATAAAGTATTAGTAGTGGCTGAGGATACGGAATTTGGAATAAACAGTTCTTCAGCACTTATTCCTGTGAGAATATGGAAAAGCTGCTGAAGTTCCATGAAAAATAATAATAATAGTGATACTTATTTTTTAGGGTCGATTTGAGCATTGTATGACAAAACGAATTTAGCATGCTTTGGCACACTGCTTGGCTCATAGCAGATGGTCAGTATATATTAACTGCTTTTATGACCATATTTTAATTTTAGCTTAACCTTGAATGATTTCAGCTTTTTGCCTTAGTTTATTATATATCATGCTTTATGGGATTACACCATGATAACTATCTCTTCTCGAGTTATAACTCATTAACTTGACCAAATGGTTAATATTAGGAGGGCAGATTTGGTGAATTTTGTGAACCTCAAAAGTCATTCATTTAGCCTAACTTCTTCACTAATGTTGTTATCTGTCATCAGCCTAATTTTCATTAGTAGTATCATAGTAGTATCATGCTTTTGACCTTGTGAAATATGATAGTTTGGACTGTATTCATTTCAGAAATATTGTTAGATCTTAGTTCAATTCTATTTAAGTCTGAAGTTTCTCTTTTTAGAGATCAGCAGATAGTCTAATGACTTTGTCCCTGGACTCCCATGTAGTCGACTATGGTTTGAATCCCGGACCGGTGGCTTAAACTCACGCCGGGCGTGTATACATGCATGCCCAAGATCCTGAGATGAGAATGGAGGAGAAGGGATTGCTGCATCCCCCCTGGGGGTTGATTTCTAGCTTTCTGTCTCTCTCTCTGTCTTTCTGGTGAGCCCATGCGCCCTATAGCAAAAAAAACTCTTCAAAAAAAAAATTCTCTTTTTAAAACTTTGTGGGAGGCATGATTGACAAGAGATTGTAAAATGGGGGCTGCGGGGAGGGGCACAGCTCTATATTGCAGTGGTTGAGCACAGTGTATTGGGGCCTGGATCCTACATGTCCAATCATGGTTCAGATCACAGCCTAGGCAGCTTGAAAAACATGCCAGGTTGCTTGAGTGTGTGTGCCTAAAATCCTGATGGGATAAAAAAACAGAGAAAGAAGGATTGCAGTGGTAATCACACTCCATTTAGGGGTACTTTCTCTTTCTCCCCTCCTCCTCCTCTCTTTCTTTCTGTCATGTGTCCTCTGGCAACCAAAAAAAAAAAAAAAAAGACTATAAAATTGGGATAATACTTAAATAGGGTTATAAATATTCAACAAAATAAGGCACTCAAAAGTTTGTTTATACTAGGCCATAAATAAAAGTTTCTTCTTTTTTTTCCTGTCTCATACAATAAAAATCCCAAGTGGATCTCCTGAGGTAGCACAAGTGGTAAGGTGTCCCTCTGTGGTGCCGGCGCCACACAGGGGCTCTCAGATTCAGAATGTAGGTTGACCTAGACTTATCTGTGGTCCTGGCTAGTTGAGGGGCACCAGGTGGAAGATAGCAGTGTGCCAGGACCCTGGCAGATGCCTGCCTCCCCCCTCTCTCATACTTTCTCAGGAAATAAGTAAACTTCAAAAAAAAAATCTCAAAATTATTTGTTTCTTTAGAGAAAGGAGAGCTTCTATGAGTACAGAAGAATTGTATCTTTTGGAAAAAAAGGAAATCATACTAGGGATTTCAAACAGGTTCATTTCAGGGAATTGATTATAATTCAGTTGGTTGGTATAATTTTATAAAATGCTGACGTTTTCATTAACTGACCAGGGATCACCTTAGCTACCCCTTACAGCATGGATTTTTTTTCTTTTTTCTTTTCTTTTTTTTTTTTTTTTTTTTGGAGAGCTTTTGCTATAGGGCACGTGTGCTCACCAGAAAGACAGAGACAGAGATAGAAAGTGACAAATTACCTCCTCCAGGGGGGAATGGCCACACTGACTGCAATCCCTTCTCCTCCATTCTCCTCTCAGGATCTTGGGCACGCACGCACATACGCCTGGTGTGAGTTTAAGTCACTGGGTCTGGGACTCGAACTACGGTCGACTACATGGAGTCCAGTGACATAGCCATTATGCCAACTGCTGGTCCCCAGCATGGATTTTTATAAGAAAAAAATTGGTATCTTCAAACAAACCTTAAAAACACAAATTGTATTCAAAGAAGTGGGGAAAGGTATATTTGAATCATAGGACTTTTCTGAAAGTTGAAACTGAATAAATTGATCATTAGACCATGACTTCTTGATCTTATGGTTTTTCTTGATTTTCAGCTTCAATTTTCTGGAACACATTCTTATATAAATTTCTCAGAAAGGGGATATATCCATTCTGGATAAATTTTGAAATTTTGTATACCTAAAAATGTTCCTCAGCCTGTAACTTTTTTCATCATTTATCTACATGATTTATTGCCTCTTTTAGATCTTTGAAGTTTTGTTGTTGTTTTTTCTTTTGTTTGTTTGTTTGTTTATTTAATGAGAAGAAAGAATGCCAGGGTATAGGAAGGAGAAGAGGAAAGAGGGGAGAGAGTAAGAGAGAGAGATGGTATTTTTGATAGGATCTCAGTTGTGGTCCTCTTCCATGCCTTCCCAGTTAGCTAGGATGATTGTAGTTATAAATCCAGATTATAAATCATTTTCTCTCAGAACTTATTGTCTTATGATACCTAGTGTTATTAATGAGAAATAATGTCAATCTAATTCTCCTTTTATAGGTGACCTAGTTCTTCTCTTTTTGGAAAGTTTTAATTTTCTTGGAGCTCTGGAAATTTTTAATGTACATTGATATGTTTTCCCCCCCCCCCCACTGATCCTACCTGGCACTTAAGAAGTCTTTCAATTAGGAGTGCTGATTTTTTTTTTCCCTCTCCCAGCTCTGGGAAATTGTATTCTTTTTTTTTTTTTTTTAAATTTCCCTGCTTGTTTACTGTACTGTTTACAAATCCTGTTGGTCATCTAATGAACCATAGCTTGGCATTGGACTGTTACTTTTTTTTTAAACCTTTAATTTTGTTGATTTCAGTTTCTTTTATACTTTCAATCACATGTTACTTAGCTTGCAAAGTGAATATTCCAACATGTGTACATTTCTCACCAGTCCAGTTCACCAAACTAGAAAGTTATCTTCAATAGATAATAACCCATTTCTTTGTCCCATAAATGGCTTGCCTCTCTGTTTTTCTCCTTGATGTCCTTCCTCAGACTGTACTCCTTCACCCACCCTCTTCCCACACTGTATCTGGTATTCACAACCATTTACTATGTTTCTATATCCTTTAGTCAGTTTCAGCCACAGAGTGGGAACAGGACACTTGATATATATATATATATATTAAGTGGAGATATACAGTGTCTCTCCTTCATAGCCTGGCTTGCTTCACTCAGCAGTAAATCTTCCCTATTCATCCACTTATTGTCAAAAGCCAGGGTCTTGTTTTTTATGTCTGAATAGTTTTCCGTAGAGTATATGTGCCACACTTTTTCAATCCATTCATCTGTTCATGGGCATTTGGGTTGTCTCTATGTCTTAGCAATTGTGATAATGCTGCAATAAACGTTGATGTGCAAGCACTTTTCTGATTAAGAATTCTTCTGTCCTTTGGGTAGATACCAAGGAATATGATTGCTGGATCATCTGGTAGTTCTATTTGTAGATCTTTGAGGAATCTTCAAATTGTTCTCCACAGTGACTGGACCAATTTACATTTCTACCAGCAGTGTAGGAGAGTTTTCCTTTTCACCACACCCACCACCAGCACTTACCATTTTTTGTTTTTATAATCTTAGTCATTCTGAATGGGGTTAGGTGGTATCTCATTGTGGTTTTGATCTTCCTCTCCCTTACAATGAGGGATGTTGAGCATTTTTTCATATGCCTTTTGGGTATTCACATGTCATCCTTAGTGGTTTTTTCAACTCATTCTCCCGTCTTCTAATAGGGTTAATCATCATTTTGGGGACAGCTGCTTGAGTTCCTTGTGACAATGGACTATTATTAAATGGCTGTAAGTATAAGTCAAATTGGTGTAACTATGGAAGATTTACAATAAGAAAATCTATAAAATTAAAATATCAAGCTAAAGCATTTTTTAGTCCAAGGTCTCTAAATTCTTGACTGACCCCCAGATTTTATTCTGTTTAGCATTTTACAGACAGTATGTCATACGTGTTTTAAACACAAATTTGTGAAAAGTTCATAGATTTCTACAAAGCTCCTCTCAAACATTTATTGCAGGACAGCTGTTTTGAGAATGCCAGGAAGTACTGGGAAATCCTCTTTTGCCTCAAGTAAGTTTGCAGTTGAACAAAGTTGAACAGATTTCCTTACTATAAGACTTCTCTGGGGCCTTTTAATATGTAAATAAATGTTTGTAAATAAGTATAGTAAATCTTTTGGCAAATAGTGTTTTTAACCAAGCTTTTTTGGCCACTAGTGTACCACCGAATAGTTTGAGAAACACTGGACTGCATGTATGAGATCACATTTTGTTATATATACGTGGTTAAGTAGTTTTATTATTTGATTGTTGTCATGATGGTTGGTTGTCATTTATATTTCTCCATGTTATAACTACCTCTTTCTATTGTTCTACTTGTTTTTCTTTTCTTTTTTCTTTTTTCTTTTTTTTTTTTTTGCATATTCATTTCTCTAGCTCCTGAAAGTCACCAGATTTTTTTTTTGGGGGGGGGGGGGGGCTGACGCAGGCCTGTAGCACAGCAGATTAAGCCCTGTGCGTGAGGAAATCAGATCCCACAAGGTCAGCCATGGCTCGAATCTTGACCCTAATAGTTTGAAAAACACTCTATAGGCATGTATACATGTGTATCCCAAATCCTGACAGGATGGAGAAAAAAAGGAATGCGGCATGAGCATACCCCACCGGCAGGTGCTTTATCTCTTTCTGTCATGGCAGCACATGTCCTGTGGCAACTAAAAAAAAGAAAGTGACTAGGTTTATTTAAAAATGTTTTTAAATTTATTTCTTCCATGAGAGAAGGAAACAGCCAGAAACAGACATATATTCCCAAACAGAGTTCTCATTGCCACAATCCACTTTTAGTCTCAGCCAGTGTGGATCACAGGTGCACATACATACCTGGCATACTCAGTGAGGGCCCAGACAGGAGCCTAGGACCTTTCCCATATGTGTCCAGTTGTATTTCTGTTGTGCCACTGCCTGATCCCCAGAATTTGAAGTTGTTATGTTGTTTTACTATAGGTATAAACTTATAAGACTAATGGAAAATGCTTTCAGTTAATTATGCCTTTAAAATATAATAAATTACTTTATATTTTTGTTATTTAGCTAATCACATTTGACCAACTTGCAAAGGAGAGCACTATTTAGAAATTGCAACTATTAAGTAGATTTAGTATCTTTCTATTAATACTTGAATCATACTTTATTCTAGAAAATCTAGGAAATAACAGCTAAAGGGAAAACCAGTAAACTTCGAAATTATTCTAAATTATGTCACTCAGTAATAATCTTAGCATCTGTCTTTTTTATAAAAGTAATACTTACGAGAGAGCGGGTCGTCTGATTTCTGAGCGGTTACTCTATATTCCCAAGCGACAAAAGAGAGAATTAAAAATAGGTGATGTTGAGAAAGGCAGGAAGATTTTTGTTCAGAAGTGTGCCCAGTGCCACACCATGGAAAAGGGAGGCAAGCACAAGACTGGCCCAAATCTCCATGGTCTATTTGGGTGGAAGACAGGCCAGGCCCCTGGATTCTCTTACACAGATGCCAACAAGAGCAAAGGCATTACCTGGGGAGAAGATACACTGATGGAGTATTTGGAGAATCCCAAGAAGTACATCCCTGGAACAAAAATGATCTTCGCTGGCATTAAAAAGAAGTCAGAAAGAGCAGAGTTGATAGCTTATCTTTAAAAAACTACTAATGAGTAATAGGTGGCCACTTCCTTATTTATGACAAAACAGAAATGTCTCACCTTTTATATGTGTACCATATTTTAATTGATCTCCTACACCAGAACTCAGATCATGAATGGCTGACAGGTTATTTTTGTTTGACAATCCTGATTTAAATGAGACTGGCTTGTGGTTAAATTAATATTTTTTTTTTAATTTTGATAGTAATTTCAGTTCAGTAAGTGCTATCACTATTTTTGCCCTTTCTAAAGATATATTTAGTAATTCATTAGTGATGCTCATCTTTCTACAAAGATGGTGAATGCCATCTCAAAGACTACTGGAGATTGGTTTTATTTAGGCTTGTATGTAACTGGTTATATGAATATATAAATGCTGGCGAAATCCCTTCACTTCTCAAAACTAAGCAGACTCGCCTGTGTGTTAATTTGTGTTTATTAACCTGTTAAGGCAAAAACTGAAGATAAGGTAGTGATGTCTACTTTATATATTTGGTCTTAACTCTACCATTTTAATTCGAATTCCCTTTATCTAAAACACTGCCTTTTACCTAGTGAAAGACATTTTAGTGTGGTTTATGTATACTATCAAATAAGGAATATGTAACTCTTCACATATTTATAAATGATTTGTAAGGTCAGATGCTTTTAAAAGCCAGTGTGACAAGATTTAGTAGCATGTTAAATTATACCTTTGAATTATGTTATCTAAGTCAGACTAAGTTATATTTCAGGATTGTTAGGCAACTGTTCAAAACCACAGAGAAACTAAAGAACTACTATATGTGTGTGATTGGTAATGGTGTTTTTGCCAGTTTATTAGAAGGATTAAAGTAAAGGAGATATTCCATCAGCATAGATTTGTAAATTATGCCATCATAAGACTTAAGATGATTAAAAACCAAATGACAGATTAAAAAAAAAAGTAATACTTACATATAGTGGCAGGGATCCTACTTCCAGCTGGCCTCCCCTTGCCAAAATCACTTCTCGGGGCCAGCAGATAGGGTGGTGGTTAGGGTGCTGGACATTCCCACATGGCCAACCATGTTTGAGTACTGGAACGGGTGGCTTGCTTTTCTCACTTTCCTTCTCGCTCTGTGTCTTTCTCTGGCTAAATTAAAATAAACGATGACTAAATAAAAATTAAATAAATTCTTTTTTAAAAAATCACTTCTCAGATAACCTGCAAAGAGTGATTTCCCAGGTATCCTTTGTTATTGCTTTTTGAGTATACTGTTTTGTTTGTTTATACTTATGGCGACATAAAATCTACACACTGTTTTGTACTTCAGTTTTTTAACTTGGAAGTATTTCAGGGAAAGTATATGAGGACCACATAAAAGTCTGCTGTATATACTGTTAATATTTTGTTAATTTCCTTTCATTTATATAAATAATAGAAGATTATGAAAGACAAGATGAGCCTCGCTTGTACGCCTCAAAGTTCCAAGCACCAACATTTTAGTATTTTAGTTATTTAACATGTAGTTTATGTAGTAGTCATTTAAGTCCAGACTTAAAAATCTGACTTAAAATCCTTCTAGGTATTGGGGCCAGCAGGTGGCATGGTGGTTAAAGGCGTTGGATTCCCACATGGCTGACCTCGATTAGAGTCCTGGACCTGGCAGCTTGCTTTCTCACTTTCCCTTTCTCTCTTTGTCTTTGGTCAAATTAAAAAAATGATAATATTAATAACAAACAGAATTAATTAAGTATTTTTAAAAATCCTTCTAGGTACTATAACAAGAATTTTTTGTTTTCTAAAAATTTTGGACTTACACTAAATACCATTAGAATGTGGAAATTAAATCATGTTTTAAAATACACTTAGAAATCTTCATTGCAAATGATTAGAAAAGAACTATTCTTTATCTTTTATTCTATTTTATTTAGTTTTGCTATAGGGCATGTGCACTTGCCAGAAATAGAGAAGGAAAGTGAGGAATCATCCCCTCAGAGAGGACGACCATGATCACAGTCTCTTCTCCTTGATTCTTCTCTTGAGACCCTATGCACACATGCATATGCACCAGTGTGTTTTTTCAAGCTGCCAGGTCCAGGACTCGAACCATGCAGTTGGCCATGTGAGATCCAGCCACCTTTAACCCCCTTTCCACCTGTTTGAGTGTTTGAGGCATGTTTTTTAAAAATTGTTTTTTAAGTTCTTTCTGAGCATCTGGATCTGGAAGTAAGCACGCAAGTGACTCTGAATGCTTTTCCTTCTGCTCTCTAAATAATGTATAAAAAGGAATAGTAACACTTGGAGTTTATATATATATGTGTGTGTGTGTGTGTGTGTGTGTGTGTGTGTGTATATATATATAACTCTGACTAAAAGAATTAGGAGAAATTGAACTATTAAGGTTAATTGAATTTTGGTTATCTAAGGAATAATCAGTAGAACTTTGTATTGCACTATTCCATATTGTTAGAGATCTTCCTGATCTATAACAATATATTTCCTTGCTTTAGTACATAAATACTAGTTTGATTTCACTACTTGTCTGTGAGAGAACCAAAATTGTCTATCCCAATTTTCACACAAAGAAAGTCTGGCATGAAATTGAATGCACAATAAATACTTATTAAACAGTTTTATTGTTGAAAAATAATCTAATTTTTCTTTTTTGTTTTGGATTTAGTAGGCAAATATGCTGAGATTTTCTGTTTGTTTTGCCAGTAGCTGAGCTTTTACCATTATGCTGATACATATAAAAAGGTTTGAAAAGTATATCAATGAAAAAGCAAAACAGGAACCTGATGGTGATGCAGAAGTAAAACATAACACTCTGTGAGACTGACCCACTCAGGAAGGTTTTAGGTTCATGTCTAGAGACCTCCCTGAGTATGTTGTGCACACGTGCCCATGGTCTGGGACTGGCTGAAGCTGTGAGTGGATTGTGGCATCAAGACCTTGCCAGGGGTGCTGTCTCTGTCTTGGTGTATATCTCTCTCTGTCTCTTTCATTCATAGAGGAATGACTAAATAATCTTTTAAAAAGGAAAGCGAGGGCCAGTAGGTGGCATGGAGATCAAGGCTCTGGATCCCACACGGCTAACTTTGAGGTTCGAGTCCCAGATCTGGTAGCTTGAAAATCACACCTGGCTCATGTATGTGCATGCCTAAAATCCCAAGAAGAGAATAGAGGAAAAGAGATTGTGGTGTGGTCATCCCCTCTGGAGGTGGGGGGGAGGTGATTCTCACTTTCCCTCTCCTCCTCTCTCTCTCTCTCTCGTGAGTGCACATGCCCTGTAGCAAAACAAAGCAAAAAATTACAAAACAAGACAAAAGTTAGTACATAGTAGTTTCACATTGTGAATGTAATCCAATGGGATGAGTTTTTAATTTTGTACTTGCTTTGGGCAGGTATATGACTTAAGAGCATGAGAGTCATACTTATTGTGGCTTAAGTGGTTTTCTCCCCTTCTTCCCTCCCATCTAATGGATTGTCGGGAAAGTCATGGCACATTTATGCATAGAATTACATAGGAAAATAATACATCATGACTTTCCCAACAACCTAATAGTATATCTGCTTTGGTATTTTAAGTATGTTTTGTATAATATTTAAATAGTTTCTTTGTTTCTGTGGTTCTTTAGAAAGAAAGAAAAATCTCTGAAACATTTCTGGTTTATTTATAGATTGGTCAAAGAAAAAGCGATGTATGAAAAAGAAGCAAAACAACAAGAAGAAAAGATTGAAAAAATGAAAGCTGAAGATGGGGAAAATTATGCCATTAAAAAGCAGGTAAAATTATATCCTAATTAGTAATAGCACTGACATTTATAAAATACCATATTAACTTAAGTACTCTTTACAACAGCCCTTTGAGACAGTACAGTTATTTACTTCTTTATTATTAAAACCTCCACATAAATATAAGGAAACTGAAACATGGGTTAAATAACTGCCCATGGTCACATAGCTGCTGAGTGGCATGGTTGGAATTTGAACACAGGCATTCAGGCTTTAGAATCTGTACTCTTAACCACTAAGCTATCGTGCCTCTCCAACAGTTAAGTGTTAAATGTAAAAATGGACTAATCTTATATACTTAAATTCACAGATTTTTTTTCCTCTAAATTGTTATGAAGACTACCCAAATAAAATTATACATTATAATTTTCAGTAATACTTCTGATTGTCCACATGACAAATTTTAATCCCTTTTATATTGTAAGCAAGGATCTCCTTGGTTTTAGCATCTGCTTATCTCTCTAACCTCTTACCTTTTAGTTCCTTAGCATGCCCTTCCTCCTTTGCCTGTGATTTTGGATGTGTCTAGAGAGCTCCTCCTACTCCCCCTCTATACCCCCTCCTTATTAATTCCTGTTCACCCTCAAGCCTCTTCTTCACCCATCTCTATACTGAGTTAGGTGTCTGTCCTTAGTGTTCCTGTAATATTCTATCTCATCATAACGTCTATTGACTACTCACTTTCAGCTGACACTTGACTTTATGATTCCATACTGTCAAGGATCTTACCCATATCTGCACCACAAAATCTACCAACCTACCTGTATCTGCATGCATACTACCTTCCTTCCTGTAAGAGTGGATTATGTACCCTAGTTCTTGTTATAACTATCAGTGATGTTGTTATCACTCATTTGTCTTCATCTTACACATGTCAACAGCATTTGAACCAGTAACCACTTTGTCCTTGAAACACTCTACTGCCATCTCTGATAGAATGGCCTCCTAGTTTTCCTTCTGTTTCACTACCGTTATTTCTTAGTCTTTGCTGAGTCTTTCTCTCTCCCCCTGTTCCCAACCTATATATGTTTTTTTTTGTTTTTTTTTTTTTATTGGAGAGGTTTTTGCTATAGGGCGCGTGTGCTCGCCAGAAAGACAGAGAGAGACAGAGAGATAGAAAGCGAGAAATCACCCCCCAGGGGGGATGGCCACGCCACAATCCCTTCTCCTCCATTCTCCTCTTGGGATCTTGGGCATGCACGCACACGCACCCGGCATGAGTTTTAAGCCACCGGGTCCAGGACTTGAACCGCGGTCAACTACGTGAGTCCAGCGACATAGCCATTACGCTAACTGCTGGTCCCAACCTATATATGTTTTTTAACCTTTAACAGTTCTATGTATAATCCCTCTCTAAGGTATTTCCTACCATCCTATAACTCTTCTAAGTAGCAACCTTTTTTTTTTTTTTTTAAGAATTATTTTATTTAACTTTATTTATTTATTTTAATTTGACCAGAGAGGGACGGGGGGGGGGGGGGGGGGGGGGAGTGAGAAAGCAAGCCGCCATGTCTGGGACTCGAACCATGTCATCCATGTGGGAGTCCAGCACCCTTAACTACCACACCACCTGCTGGCCCCTAAGTATATCATCTTTATGCTCATTCATTTATTTACTCAACAGATATTTATTAAATACCTGCTACATTCCAAACATTGTTGTAGACAATTTTGTAGGTATGCCATAAAAAAAAGAAAGAAAGAGAAAAGGAAAAAGAAGGAAGGGAAAGAAGGAAAGAAAAGAAAAAAACATCAGTCAGTCCCTGCTAACTTCTTTTGCTCTAATGACTCCTAAGTTTCTATCTCTGGGCCTGACCACTTAAGATACATATATTCCAACTAATCATTCAATTGACATATCCTGAATGTCCAAAACAAAAAATCTTGATCTTCCTTCAGCCCAGTTACCCTCCAGAAACCTTCTCTTCTCTTTCCCATCTTAGTAAATGGTACCTCTGTTCATTAATACTCAAAGCAAAAATTTGGTGAGTTCATTCTTTTTTTTTTTTTTTTTGAGAGAGAGATTTTTGCTATAGGGCACGTGCGCTCACCAGACAAAGAGACAGAAAGCTAGAAATCACCCCCCGGGGGGGATGGCCATGCCGCAATCCCTTCTCCTCCATTCTCCTCTCGGGATCTTGGGCATGCACGCACACGCGCCCGGCGTGAGTTTTTTAAGCCACCGGGTCCGGGACGTGAACCACGGTCGACTATGTGGGAGTCCCGTGACATAGCCATTACGCTAACTGCTGGTCCCGTGAATTCTTTCTTGATGCATCTCTTTTTCTAATAACCACATTTCCTATCACCAAGTCCTATTTCTTATTCCATATGCTTTTCTCTCTCCTACCATTCTAGTCCACTATCAGTTCTGCTGCAAAAGCCTCCTTTGACTCTAGACATGATCTGTTCCTTCTCTACTACAACTGCCAGATTATCATCTCTGTATACCAGATCACTTGCTCCCCTACTTAAAATCGAGTGTCCATGGGCCAGCAGATGGCATAGTGCTTAAGGCACTGGACTCTCACATGGCTGACCACAGTTTGAGTCTGAGAACCAAGGCTTGAAACTCACACTGGGTGCGTGTGTATGCGTGCCCAAAATCTTAAGAGAATGGAGGAGAAGTGATTGTGGCATGGCCATCCACCCTAGTAGTGATTTCTCACTTTCTCTCTCTGACTTCTCTCTGTGTCTCCAGTGAGTGGACACACCCTATAGCAAAAATCTCTCTTAAAAAAGAAAAATCCACTGTCCAGTCATTTAAAATAAAGTCTAGTTGACACTAAGAAAAAGGAGTATATGAACCAACTTAAACAAATTATATCTACAAACTTATTCTTTCACTCGGCTTTATGACCTCAGTGGTTTTCACCATATAAATTGTTACAGTTGGTTGTAATACACATTTAGTCCACATTTATCTCAGTAAAATTAATCCCTTAAGTTGATTTTTCTGTAGGTAGTTGCTTTTTGCGTGCAAAAGGAATACAGTGACATCTGAAATAGCCTCTTCCCTTGGCTGTCCAGGAAGAAAACATTCTAATTTTCTTGAACTTCTAGGAGATCCTGCTTTCCTCTTTGTGTAAAGGACATTTGCCTGTCAGATATTCCTAAATAAGGGAGAATTAGTAAACAGATGAAGGGATAAATACAGTATGCCCCTTGATGTGTTTACCTTTCTTAATTAGCTGTTTTTTGTAAGGATTTATATGCAGATTATAAATTTTTGGTTCTTAAAATTTGACCCATATTCCTTTTATACCTTCTCACTTTTTAATTTTTTGCTAGAGGGCACATGCACTCCCCTGAGAGAGGCAGAGAGGGAGAGGAGAATGCATCCCCCTCCCCTTGGGGAATGGTCAAGCTGTAATCCCTTCTCCTTCACTTGTCTTCCTTTTGGGATTTTGGGCATGCACGCATATACGTCTGATGTGTTTCTCAAGCCACCAAGTCTCAGACTCGCATGGTTTGCCATGTTTTGCCAGCTGCCTTAACTACCAGGCCGTGGAGCTAGAAGAGGAGTTGTAAGTTACATAGAATAATGGAAATATTTAGAAAGAAATGCCTTCCTTTTCTAAAGACATTTCCCTTACTAGATAACATTCTACAAATAATATTATAAGTTAACACATCATTTCGTTTCAGTTATATAGTTATCATCTTTCAATAAAATTACTACCTGATAGGAAGGATTGACTGTTGAATCCTATGTGCTCATTATCATTTAAAAACATTAGCCACACGGGGACCAGCACTTAGTGTAATGGCTATGTCGCTGGACTCCCACGTAGTCGACCGCAGTTCACGTCCTGGACCCAGTGGCTTAAAACTCATGCCTTGTGCGTGTGCGTGCATGCCCAAGATCCCGAGAGGAGAATGGAGGAGAAGGGATTGCGGCGTGGCCATCCCCCCTGGGGGGTGATTTCTTGCTTTCTGTCTCTCTGTCTCTGTCTGTCTGGTGAGCACACGCGCCCTATAGCAAAAACCTCTCCAAAAAAAAAAAAAAACGTTAGCCACATATTGCTTATATCATTGACTATATATGAAAAAGGGAAATTTTTTGGAACAAAGGTTCTTTTTCTACACAACCACATTAAAATTCTCTTTTGTTGGGGTCGGTAGGTGGCATGGTAGTTAAAGGTGCTAGACTCCCACATGACTGACCATGGTTCAAGTCCCAAACCTGGCAGCTTGCTTTCTCGCTTTCTCTCTTTCTCTGAGCATCTTGCTCTGGTCAGATTTAAAATAACAATAATTATAAATAAAATAAAGGAAATAATTCTTTTTAAAAAGAAGTTTTATTTTGTAATAGTGATCATGGTTTACAACATGATTTGTTATATTCTTAGTCAACTTAGAACTTATTTTCAAAAATACCATCTCATATCTAATAGAGTTTTCTGTTTGCTGCCATTGTCAGCCTGCATTGTATACAGTTTCCACTTGGAGTTTTGTTTCAGTCTTCTAAAGACTCGCCTTGACCCAACCTACATGCTTTTCTCTGTTTCCTTACCCTAGTTGAGCTGTTATGGCCATTCACATTTTTTATTTTATCGAATGGATGTTACATTGCCTGAAGAACTGCTCTATTCCTGCTTGTCTAGGACTCTTAAGGTCATTAGTATCAATAGTTTCTTGACATTTGTGGTGCCTCTCATAGGAAATAATGAGGAAGACAAGTGTTGCATTTTGGGGGTTCTCTATACTTCTCCCTGGATTTCCTCCTTTTCTGAACTGAACGCTATCCTCAGTCACTGCCTACTACCTTGGCTTTTCTCTCACCCAGATCCACTTTGCTCTGGCTGTCCTAGCTCTTCTAAACCAGCCACATTTTTTTTTAAATGTATTTTTTCTGCCAGAGGACATGTGCAAGAGAGAAAAAGTACACCTTAACAGAACCAGGTCATACCACTATCCTTTTTCCTCCAGTCCTCCATCCCATCAGGATCCTGGGCATGTGTATAGCTGTGCTCGGTGCCACCAGGCTGAGATTTGAACCAAGGTTGGCCATGAGGGATCTGGCTCCCTCTGGACTGTGCTTAACCATTATGCTTCTGGGCTGATTCCTGATGCTGTTTTATAATGTACACTTTGTAGGACCAGCTCCATAGCCTAGTAATTAAAAGAACCAGATTCCACATAGCCAGCCACAGTTCCAATCTTAGCCCTGTCAACCTGAAAAACACACTAGGTGCATGTGCATGCATGTACAGAATCCCAAGAGGATGGAGAGATAGAGGAGAAGGGATTGCAGGATGATCATAGCCCATGAGGGTAAGGGCTATTTTCTATCTGTCAAGTGCATATACCCTCTGGCATTTGCAAAGAATAATACATGCTTATGATGCTGTCTGTCAGTCTCTACCAAATTTCCTACCTGAAATTATTTGCCCCAAATCAGAGTAGAGTCCCTCTCCTGGACTAGATCTAATTTTGGTTTTATTAAATAAGTAACTAGACAAAAGTTTCAGGACCCTCAATACCAGTCCAGTTCAGGCCAGAATGCCAGTCAGTCAGAGTTCCTCTACTACATTTTTCTTTTTTGGCTAAACAGTGTAATAAAATAATCAAATACTGTCCAAGTTGATTTCAGACCTCTACTTCTGATGTCTCTCTTTTCCTCCAGTATTCTGACTGGGAGGGATACAGAAGGCTTTACCTTCGACTGGTGAAGGTATTATTTGATTTTTAATCTAGCAGAAGTGATTGACAGTAATGATACTCATTCAAACATATCATTGTTATTTCTTCTGAGGCATAATTCATTTCTTTTTTTCCAGAAGTAATATTACCCAACAAACTGGCACTCTTTTTTTAAAAGATTTTTGCCATTGGGAATGTGCGCTCACCAGAGAGAGACAGTGAGAAAGTGAGGTATCACCCCCAAGGGGTGACCACGCCACACTCCCTTCCTCTTCATTTTCCTCTTAGGATTTTGGGTGCGCATGCGCGCACGCGCGCGCACGCACACACACACACACACACACACCCTTCCTTGTGTGAGTTTTAAGCTGCTGGAGTTGGTACTTGAAACATGACCTGCAGTGTGGGAATCTGGCACCTTAACCAGTATGTCACCTGCTGGCCCCCAGGCTGGCACACTTTTTAGACAAAGATTTCTCACAAAAACTTTGCAATTATTATACATAATTGCAGTGATGTGAAATCTGTCTTTTTGAGAAAAATTCACATTTTTCGTGACTTATTTGAAACATTAGTTAACATTTATAAGATGTTTCTATTTTTCTAAAGATGAAGGGGAAATTTTTTTCAACAAATACATGGAGAATATTAGGAGGATCCCTTCAACAAAGAAGAATTTTACCAGGGATCTCTTACAAGGCTGATTCTATAAGAAATACTTAAAGTTTATTTTAATTAATAATAAAAATGTTATAGAAAATAACTTTTGGCTGGTCTGTGTCCTGGTAGTTAAGAGACAAATCTAACATGACCATCAGCATGGTTTGAATCCCAGATTTATAAAGCACACTTGGGCATGTGTGCATGTATGCCCCAAACCTGCAAAGGATGGAAAAATGGAGAAGGGATTGTGGCATGACTGTGCCCCACTGAGGGGTGCTTTCTTTTACCCACTCTCCCTGGTTCTTTTTCAGGCAAGTACATGCACCCTTTAGCAAAAAAAGAAAAAATAACTTTTAAGTTGCAAAGAAAGTATTTTTGTATTTTGGTACAGGTACTAGATTTTATAAATAGTATTCATTTAGTACATTTGTTTTTGTTTGTTTCTTTATATATTATAGATTCACCAGCAGTTGTAAGATATTCAAGGAAAGTCTCATGCATACCTTACTCTTCCTCCTCTTGCTCTCATTTTTAAAAATTATACTACACTATCCAAACCATGAACTTGCCATTGGTACACACAGAACATAATTATATTTCACTAGTTATACCTGCACATGTTTGTGTGTGCATGTGTGTGTGTCTTGTTCTGTGCAATTCTATCAGGTATAGTTGCATAACTGCCACCATAATAAAGATGGAGAATCATTTTTATCACAGGCTCCTTTGTAAAGCTACCTCTTTTTTTGCTTTTGGTATTTTTTTTTCCTTTTCTTTGTCTCTTTTATTCTTTTCTTTTTCTTTTATTGCCAATAAGCAAGGGAGAGACTGTGTAAGAGGGAAAGTACCCTTTAGTGGGGCATGGTTATGCCACAGTCATTTTTCCTCCATCTCAGCATCCCATCAGGATTTGAGACATGCACATATGCATGCCCCATGTACTTTTCAAGTCTTTGGGGCCAGGATTTAAATGGTGGGGTTGATTATGTGGGATTCAGCCTTCTATGCACTGCACACAGCCTTTACACGATGGGCCAGCCTTTGTCACACCTCTTCATAGCCACCTGTGAATTATTACAGAACTTTAAAAATGTTGTATCATGTAGGATAGAATCATACAGTATGTAACCTTTAAAAATTGGCCTTTTCACATAATGTAACTCCTTTCGGGTCCATTGAAGTTGTTGAGAGTGTGTGTGTGTGTGTGTGTGTGTGTGTGTGTATAGTTTGTTCTCAGTGGTATGGATATGTAATTTAACCATTTGGACTATTTTCAGGATTTGGCCATTATTAAAAAAAAAAAAAAGAACAAAAAACCCCACTGTTAATATTTACATACAGGGTTTATATGACTATACGTTTTCAGTTCTGAGATAAATGTACTAGAGTGCAATTGCTAGTATTAGTGCCCTAGTGCCCCTCCCCCGAGAAACTGCCATATTTTTTCAGTGGCTGTACCATTTTACGTTTTCACTAGCAAAATGTGAATGATTGTATTTCTTTACATCCCCACCAGCACTCAGTGTTACCACTTCTTTTTCAAAATTTCTAGCATTTAATCATCACCTATATGATAGGTGTGTAGTAAGATCTCATCATGTTTAATTTACATTTCCCTAGTGTCTAATAATGTTGAACATCTTTCTTCCGGTCCATTAATCTTTGTCTATCCCTTTACCAGTACTGCATTGTCTTTAATTACCATAGGTTTGTAGTAAGCCTTAACATTGGGAAGAGTCCTCTTATTTGGGGGGGAGGGGGGTTGTCCAAAATTGTCTTAGCCATTCTAGTTGTTTTGTCTTTTCATGTTTTATTTCTTTGTTTTTGTGTTTTAATTTGTTATAGGACATATGAGGCAAGTGAGATAGAGAGAGGGAAAATGAGAAAACACCCTCCGAGGAGTTGGGCATGCCACAGTTCCTTCTGTTCCATTCTGTCTGGATGTTTGGGCATGCACACACATGTGCCCAGTGTGGTTTTCAAGCCATCAGGTCTAGGACTAAAGCCATGCAGTTGGCCATTTAGGATCCAGACACTTTAACCTCCATGCTACCTGCTGGCTCTTTCATAGAAATTTTAAAATAATCTTTTCTATGTCTATAAAACACCCTTTGGTAGGAATTGTGTTAAACCTGTAGATTAGTTTGAAGAGAACTAATATCATTTTTATGTTGAGACTTCCAGTCAGTGAACATGGTAAGTCTCTAACTTATTCAGGTCTGATTTTGTTCATCAGCATTTTATAATTATCAGCATAGAAGTCCTGAACATGTTATAACTTTATATCTAAGTATTTTATTTTCATAGGATCCTTTGTAAACTGTATTGTTTTTAGTTTCAGTTTCCACATATAATATTATTAGATAGGGAAGTGCAATTGCTTAGTGTATTGATCTTTTTTTTTTTTTTTTTGAGAGGTTTTCGCTATAAGGTGCGTGCGCTCACCAGACAGACAGAGAGAGACATAGAGACAGAAAGCGAGAAATCACCCCCCAAGGGGGATGGTCACGCCACAGTCCCTTCTCCTCCATTCTCCTCTCGGGATCTTGGGCATGCACGCACACGCACCCAGCGTGAGCCACCGGGTCCGGGATGGGAACTGCAGTTGACTACGTGGGAGTCCAGCGACATAGCCATTATGCCAACTGCTGGTTCCCGAGTGTATTGATCTTTTAACCTGTGACTTTGGAATACTCACTCACTACTTCAAGGTTTTTTTTGTAGTTTTTTTGGTTGGTTTGTTTGTTTTTCCTGATTTTCTATCATGCCACTTACAAAGAGGAACAATTTAATTTTTTTCATTTCCAGTCTATTTATCTTGTATTTCTTTTTCTTTTCTAATTACACTTTCCTAAATACACTAAAAATACTGTTTTGAATAACAGTGGTGAGAGTGGACATCCTTAACTTGTTCTCTTAGAGAAAAAGCTTTCTTTTACCATTAAATATAAAGTTAGCAAAGGCCAGCAGTGGCACAGCAATTAGATGTGACCTCTGTAAGGCATGGAAAGTCCCAGGGTAAGACTAGAGACTCCCTGAATATCCCAGATATGCACGGGTTCATGATCCAGGGCTGGCTGAAGGTTGGGGTATGATCACAATATCTAGACCTTCTTTGGGGTGCTATTTCTCTCTCCATGGAGGAAATAAATAATGTCAAATAAATAAGTAAATATTATCAATACACACACACACACACACACACATATATATACACTGTGTGTGTGTATGTGTGTGTGTATATATATATATAATGTATATATATGTATAATATATATATATATAATGTTAGCTGCAGAATTCTTGTAGATGGTGGGTTTTTTTTTTTTCTTTTTTAGTTTTTGCTATATAGGGTATATGTGCCTTGCCAGAGACAGAAAGCAAGGGGGGTGGTGAGAAATCACTCTCCCTCCCCCCCAAGGAAGACGGTCATTCAGCAATCTCTTCTCCATTCTCCTCTCAGGATTTTGGGCATGCATACACGTGCACTGACATATATTTAAGCCTCCAGGTCTGGGACTAAACTGCACAGTGGCCACGTGGGGTCCAGCCTCCTTAACAACTGTGTCACCTGGTTGGCTTAATAATCGTATATTAAGTTAAGGAAGTTAAAATTTTTCTCAGTTCTTGTTTGCTCAGTGTTTTTGTCATAAATGTTTGTTGGATTTCTGTCAAATGATTTTTCTGTGTCATTTGATAAGATTGTGACTGTTCTTTTTTTTTTTTTCCAGAGGTTTTTGCTATAGGGCGCGTGCGCTCGCCAGAAAGAGAGAGACAGAGAAATAGAAAGGGAGAAATCATCCCCAGGGGGGATGGCCACACCGCAATCCCTTCTCCTCCATTCTCTTCTCGGGATCTTGGGCACGCACGCACACGCGCCCGGCATGAGTTTTAAGCCACCGGGTCCGGGACTTGAACCACGGTCGACTACGTGGGAGTCCAGTGACATAGCCATTATGCTAACTGCTGGTCCCTTTTTTGACTTGTTGATACTGTGGATTACATAGATTGATTTCAAATCTTGAAAATCAGTGTTTTCCTTGTATACCTGGAATAAATTTTACTTGATTGTGGTATATAATACTTTTTATACATTGCTGGATTTAGTCTGGTAACAATTTGTTGTTGATTGTTGCATCTAAGACTTTGAGAGATGAAAGACTGAAAGATGTTTATTTGCAGTTTTCTTTCTCACTCCCTCTTTCTCTCTCTCTCTTTTTTTTTTTATTTTGTACTATCTCTCTCGTTTTGGCTTGAGTTTAATACTAGTCTCAAAATGCCTTGGGAAGTATTGCCTCCTCCTCCGTTTTTTGAGGGATATGTATAAAATTGGTATTAATTTTCTTTAAAGGCTTGGTAGAATGGTCTAGTAAGCCATCTGAGCCTGGAGAGGTATTTTTCAGGAGCTTATAAATTACCACTTCAGTTTCCTCCTTTTAAGTGTTTCAGGTTCTGTAGTGATATCCTCTGTTTTGGTACTACTTTAGGTGACTTGTGCCTTCTCACTTCGTCTTTGCTTGTCTTGTTATAGGTTTATCTTTTCTTTTTAAATCCCCCCAAAATCCAGCTTTTTGTTTGATTGAATTTTCTCTACAGTTGTCCTGTTTTTAATTTTACTGACTTTTGCCTTACTATTATTTCTTTCTTTTTGCTTGTTTTCGGTTTATTTTGCTCTTCTTTTTTTAGGTTCCCGAAGAACTTAATATGATTGAGACCTTTTCCCTTTCCTAATGTAAGCATTTTAGTGCTGTAAATTTCCTTCTAAGCACTGCTTTAACCAAAACCCACAAAATTTGACTTATTATATTTTCATTTTTATTTATCTATGTATTCTGTGTTTCTTTTGAGACCTTTTTGGCCCATGGTTATTTAAAGATGTATTGTTAATTTCTTTCCTTCTTTTTTTTTTTTTATTGTCAGAAGGTGTATGCACTTGCCAGAGAAAGAGAGCACATGTCCCAACAGAGCATGGTCATGCCACAGTCATTTTTTCTTTATTTCTTCAGCCCATCAGAATTTTAAGCACATACACATACATACTTGGCATGTGTTCCGAGCTATGAGGACTTGGATTTGAACTGCAGTCAGCTATGTGGTATCCTAGTGTACAGTGGTTAATCACTGTACTTTGAGGCTGGCCTGGTTATCAAATTCTAAGGGAAGATTTTCCTCTGTCTTTCTGTTACTGATTTCTAGTTCTCCTTTGTTAGAGAAAGTAATACATATGATTTCAGTTCTTTTAAATTTGTTGGAGTTTTTGTTGTTTTCAAGTTTACTTTTTTTTTTTTTAATTTCATGAGTGAGAAAGAGGGAGAGAGACATTATCCTCAACAGGGTCTTGACTCCATGATCCACCTGCAGTCTTCAGACAGCCCAAGATTGAAGGAACATGTGTATTTGGAATACTCAGCATGGTCTCCAGACTTGAACTGAAAACTTTCCCATGTGCGATTTCTCATAGAACATCACATTTTATTGATGCACCACTGTCTGGCCCCTATTGTTTTTATTTTATGACCCAGGATATGGTCTACTTCAGTAAATATTTAATGGACACTTAAAAAGTATATTCTCCTTTCTGAGGTGGTGTTCTATGAATGTCAATTATAGCTTGTTGGTAGATATCATTTCGTTCTTTTATATCTTTGCTGATTTTTGTCTAGTATTTCTATCAATTACTGAGAATAAGAAACGATGGCCCAACTATATATGTACATTTGTCTGTTTCTCTTTTCAACTCTCTCAGTTTTTGTTGAATGTATTTTTAAGCTATGTTGTTTAGTGCATACACATTTAGGATCACTGTTTTCTTGATTATTAATCATTTTATGATAATGTAAAATCCCTCTTTCTCCATGATAATTTCTCTTGCTTTGAAATCTAATTTATGTGATATTAATATAGCCACTCCTGCCTTTTTAAAATTATCCTTTGCATGATAAATCTTTTTCCATTCTTTTATTTTCAGTCTGTTTCATTATGTTGGAAGTCAGTTTCTTGTAAACAGCATATATTGGGTCATTGGAAAAGTTATGTGTTTTCCGTGCAAAAACGCATCATGACTTTTCCAACAACTCAATAATTGGGTCTAATCTGTGAATCTCTATCTTTTAACTGGCATGTTTATACCATTTACATTTAAAGCTGTTACTGATAGGCTCCCGGTTAAGGGCCCAAAATATTTTTGACTCATGGGATTCTTTTAACTATCTTAACCATTCAACAGTAACTATAAAACATAAATGGTTTTTCTGACATGTAAACACAGTAACATTATACCACTATGTAAAAGAAAAGACTTCACCATTGTTCCAGGTAATTTCTGAGAGCTCAATCTGGCAAACTATTAATAATCCAGTTATCATTGGTTCCAAAAGTAGCCAACATCTAAAATTATACTATTTGTAGATTAGAGGTATAAGTATAACCAGCTTCTGGTGAATGCCCTGGGCCATTAGAGATGGTAGAAAACCTTATCTCAATTGAGCAATAGCCAAAGAACTTGACACTGGCCAGATTATTTTATAAAATTCCTTCCTAAAAGAAAGGCCGATTAGGATGTTTCCTTTCCAGTGTATATGTTTAACTAAAGGAAATTTCTCAGATTTTAGGTTCAGTGATCTGTTCACTGTTAAAACCTGAGCCTTGCTAAGCCTCTTCTAACTTGCATTTTACTAGAATAACTACCAACAAAAACATAACTTGTCTTTAAAAACAGGGTTTTTAGTAGGGCTGCATCCTGTTATGTTCGCTAAATATCTTAAGTCTATACCAGGGTCTTGATTTAACCTCAGTCTTATCATAGTCAGTATTAGAGTAAACTGACAGTTTGAATTCAATTTTTTTAAGGTTTTTGCCATAGAATGTGTGTACTCACTGCAGAGAGAGAGAGAGAGACAGAGAAGAAGGTGAGAAATCACCCACCAGGGGGATGACCACGCTGCGGTCCCTTCATCTTCATTCACTTTCTGGGATTTTGGGCATGCATGCACACATGCCTGGAGTGATTTTCAATCCAACGCCTGTTGGATCCAGGATTCAAACTGTGTTCAGCCATGTGGGAGTCCAGTGCCTTAACCATCATGCCATCTGATGGTCCCCAGTTCCAGTGTTTTAAACAGAGGCCTCATTCATTTGAATGTCTACCTCCCAAGGGAAACACTTTGAAAGATAACTCATTTAGTTAAGTCTGCATATTTTGGGAGATGTCCTTTGCAGTATAATTACACCTCATATGTTACTGTCTTTTTATTGCCAGAGAGCGTGAGAGGGAAAGTGAGAAAATCACCCCCTAGGGGAATGGCCATGCTGCAATCCTTTCTCCTCCTAGGATCTTGGGCATGCACACACATACACCCGGTGTAATTTTAAAGCCACCCGGTCTGGGACTTGAACCATAGTTGGCATGTGGGAATCCAGCAGTGTAACTGCTATGCCATCTGCTGGTCCCAGTCCAGCTCTTTTTTTATCTTGTATTCTCTGTATTTAACATTTTGCAGACATATAATAAACGTACTGAATTAATTGAAGTGGCAAATGGGAAAGATTCAGTCTAACCCTGCTTAAGTCAGAGTCCCATTCTGATATACTAATTGAGAATTCTTGCTCTGTAGTAATAGGTAGAATAATAATAAATAGAAATTATCTGGAATAACATTGTATAAAGCTCATTCTGATGACAGTACTAAAATGTTCAAAAAATATTTCACAGGGTTAATCTCATGGCCTGATGGTTAAGGGAGCCAGATCCCACATAGCTGACTATACAGTTCAAATCCCAGCCCAGGAAGCTAGGGAAAAATGCCAGACACGTGTGTGCATGCCCAGAATTCATTTTGACTTATCGTGGGCTTGACCTAATTTCTTGTATTCATTTCATATTGTTTATTTCCTGTAAGCTATTTTGAAAGAAATTCCACAGGAGAGAAAATAAGAATCACCCAATGTGAGATGTTCCTGTCTTTTTCACATGTAGTTAAACCAACCAGATACACAAGAATAATTTAGTAGCAGTGATTAACTGTCTCAGCATAGTGTGATTAGCTCTGAAGGAAAGTCATGATCTTATGTTCAGAATTTTCCGTCTGTTCTTTATTAGTAAAAGAGTTATAATTTCAGCAATAGATTTCCACCTGAGAAAACAGATGTGGATAGAGAGCATTCTTTATAATTCTGATTTTTGCTTACAATGTGAGCTGTGACAAAACTGTTGGGGACAGAAAGAAGGTATTTGAACTGTTAAAGTTCCTATTAAAATACGGTGTTCGGGATCAGCAGATAACGTAATGGTTATGTTGCTGGACTCCCATGTAGTCAACCATGGTTCAAGTCCCAGACCCGGCAACTTAAACTCATGCCAGGTACATGTGCATGAGTGCCCAAGACCCCAAGAGGAGAAGGGAGGAGAAGGGATTGTGGTATGGCCATTCCCCCTTGGGGGGGGTAATTTCTCGCTTTCTGTCTGTCTCTGTCTTTCTGGAGAATGCACATGCCCTATAGCAAAAACCTCTCCTTAAAAAAATAAATAACAGTGTTTTGGGGGCCCACAGGTGGCATGGTGGTTAAGGCGCTGAACTCCCACATGGCCAACTGCCGTTTGAGTTCTGGACCTGGTGGCTTGCTTTCTCACTTTCCCTTTCTCTCTTTCTCTGTCTCTCTGGTCAAATTAAAATAGTAATAATAAATTAATAAAATAAATAATTTTTAAAATACAATGTTCTTAATGTTAAATCGACTATCCATTTTATTTTATATAAGGTAGATAGTAAAATTTCTGATTTTTGACCTGTTTATCTGAAGGCATTTGACCAAACATTATCTTTGGAAATAAACGTTTAAATGATCTCTGTCTCTTTCTGTGAGTAATTTAAGGAAGCAAAGCTTCCCACCTTAAGAAAAAGTCTCTTTTTTTTTTTTTAAGAATTATTTACTTTATTTATTTATTATTTTTCTACATGAGTTTGCCAGAGAAGAACAGAGAGAGAGAGAAAGAGAGAGGGAGAGTGAGAAAGCAAGCTGCCAGGTCTGGAACTTAAATCACTGTTGACCATGTGGGAATTCCAGAACCCTAACCACCACACCACCTGCTGGCCGCAAGAAAAAGTCTTATTTGAGGTTCAGCATCCAAAACTAACTTATTTGCTCTCTTGTTAATTGGATTTCCCAGTCATGGATTGATTTTTTTTTTTTCTTCTTTTTTGACTTGGTGTGTTACAGGCTAGCTTTGAGTAGTGGGCTTTACATACAGAAATACTCTCTAGAATAAATATTCCTGTGTTTAATTCTGTAGTGTCTGCCTTTAGGACGAATCGGCAAGTTCAGATTCAGAGGGGTGCCACACTGGTAATTTGGCTCACACTGCATAGGGAGAATAATCTCTCTCCTAAAATGAAGCACAAGGATAAGTAATAACTTTTTATGCATGATAAGCATCAAAAATATGAACCTGCTGGTCTTTGCTTTTCATTTTTCTTTACCTCTGTCTTTCATTGAGAACCTCCTGCAGTGTGCACACGATGTGATCAATAAGTCAATAACTTTTTTCATGCAGTAATTATCTCCATGTGATATTATCTGAACACTGTTTTTCTTTATTACTCAAAAGATGCAGGAGATATTTATATAACCAGCTGATCCCATTTTGGATAAAGGTGCTTTGTGACAGCAGGAGAAATAGTTTATTTTAAATAACCTTTTAAAATAAATGCTCTGTGAAAAGCTTTTCCAGTTAATTTTCACTTAGCATGAGAAGGTGATTACCAAAAATGTTTAGTTCAAAACTTGTACTTTGTAGCTTTTACAGTATGATTGTCTAACTTCTAATAAACATAATTTAAAATATTGAACCATTTAACTTTTTTTTTTCCTGATTCCTCTAAACCATTAGATATTTACCAAGGTGTGAGTTTAACACAATAAGTTCTGCCATCTCTGCACATCTCACAGAGATTCTCATTATAGGCAGAGATCCTCCAAGAGTCCCGGATGATGATCCCAGATTGCCAGCGCAGATTGGAAGCTGCATATACGGATCTTCAGCAGATATTAGTAAGTAAGACGTTTCTGTCTTAGGTTTAAATTTCTTTTTTCAGTCTATTATGTGGAAAGCCAAAATTTTTAATATTTACCACGGAGAACTAGTTAGTGGCATTTTTAATTCACTTGTCTAGTATTCTAGTTTATTTTTAAAAGATTAGTGGAGTTTAAATTGTTTTGAATTATACCTCCAGTGAAAGTACTGTTTCTAGCATGTTTATTTATTTGTATTACTTAATTAAATATATTTGCATTATGATCGTAGGTATTCATAATACCAGTATTGTCCAACATATCTTGAATTATTTTGTTTTTATACATAAAGGTGTTTTTTGACATATTAAGGGTGAGTCAACTATTTGAAAGTTTGAAAGATTTAATCTTTCAAATGAACTTGGGCTCATATTAAAAGAATCTGGAATCCTTGTAGATTCAAACCTAAATCAATTTGAGAGAAGGAAAAAAACATTCACATAAACAATATCTCATATTAAACTGGAGCTAACACTGCTGTCGAACTTGCTGGTATAAATGCCGTGTGATATGTTAGCCAAACCATTTTATAAATGATTCTAAGAATAATTGAAAGTTATATTTCTTAATAAGTGATAAAAACAATAATTTATATACCTACTATTATTGCTGTTTGATAACCTCATGACTTCTTACATTTCCTTTGCTAATCTTATTCTATGTTTATTTCTTGAGTTACTGTTCATTTTTGTATACATAAGCTGTTTCCCGATTCATAGTTGTTTCCCTAAGTAACACAAATAATGTGAGGCTTTTCAGTATGATCATTTGTATTCTTTGAAAGAAAGTAAAATTTGTTTCCCCCCCAAATTAGGGCTAAAGCTTTAGGAAAAAAAGAGAGATGTTCGCTCTTTATAGTAATGTTGACATACAGTTCCATGTGTGTCTATAAAAACCTTTCGAAGGAGGATAAGTCTAATCAGCTAAAAAAGAAGCTCACTATGGTTTTGAAATAGATGCTTGATAAAGCGAAAAATAATTACTGTGTTAAGACAGGAAACACCATTTGTAGTTCCTGATCATTTAAATGCTTTCTTTGGTGGAGACTAGTAGCTAAGACAGTAATAGAAATTGCTTGAGAAAAATTATGTCTTTAGGTGACATATTTATGAAGATGTATTTCATAATTTCCCTATCCTCAAAGAGGTTTAATTTACTAACAGAGAACAAAGACATACTTAAAGTGTAATTAATGTAGAGGTTTAAGAAAGTCTTACCTATTGTATGAATTAAGCAGATTCTCATTTTTTTTTTCCTTTCAGTTTTACACTAAATACATACATAATTCTCTTTTCTCTGTAAGCATATCTTTCTTTTATTGCCCTGACATGACTTACTGACCATAGCTTTATTTTAAAATCAAACAATATTTCTTATGTATAATAATTTGGATGGCATTATTTCATTCATCTCTTATCGTTACAGTATATTTATAAAAGTCTCCTGTATGTCAATATCATGGAACTCAGTCTTTAAATATAGAATAATGAAAGATATTTGTATTTTGTTTCCTTTAGTTTAGGGTACGTGATATTCAGTAGCAAGCAGACAATTCACTATTCTAATTTAAAGTTTGTATTTAACTGGTGTGACACTGTAGCTCCAAATCATTGTGAGTTGGAAGATTATTTCACCCTGAATGTTGTCATGTGTACACATTGGTAAATCTTCCTTTTTGACCTTTAGTCATTTGTTTGCCATGCATGCCGAGAGTTCCTCTCAGATTTAGGCATGTCATGTTAACAAATGAGAATAAAATATTTAAATTTTCCTAATGTTTTTGTTTAATTACTTAAAGTCAATAACTTTAGATGACATGTTATTCACTTTTTACATGAAAATATATTATGTGAGACTATACAGTAAAATAAAAGAAAGCCTGTTTATTTCCTTCCCTGTAAAGAAGGAACTGAACTGTGGAAAACCTGGAGTTCCCTTGGATATTTAAAGAAGGCCTGTGATCCTTTTTCTCTTAATTTTTAGGCTATTTGCGTTAGTGGTTTGTAATATTTGAGTAAATAACAGAGTACTTAATTATGAGAAGGTTAAACCTAATTTGCATTTCATTTCAGGAAAATGAAAAAGATTTGGAAGAAGCTGAAGAATATAAAGAAGCACGTTTAGTACTGGATTCAGTGAAGTTAGAAGCCTGAAACTTTTCTGTACAGGGTGTTTTTTGCATTAAATCCTGGGGTCCATTCTACAATTCATTATTTTGACCACAGCTGTGTGTTCAAGTAGTATGAGAATGTGATTCTTTTTATGCCATTCATATATCTTCCTTTGCATATTTAACGTGTCAAATAAATGAGTTCGTCTAATAAAATTGTTTATTTCATACTTTATGAACTTTTAAATTAACTTTTTATCATTAAATCACAGACATTTTTGACAGAGAATCCACGCTTTAGAAGTATGGATTGGTTTTAAAGTAGGATACCATTTTTATAGATAAAAATCCAAATTTTAAGCAGTTCTGTTCTGAATAGGGTACAACTCCCTGATAAGAACAACTCTGGATGAATAAAACCTCACAGGTTTATTCCTTCACAATGAAATTCTTAACATTTCCATTACTAAACTAGTGAGAAACATTTCAATCATTTCCAGAAAGACAGATTTACACAAAAACACCAACCACTTTTATCTTCAAATAAGATTTTTTGTAGAATTGTTGTTGTTGTTTTGTGTTTTTTTTTTTTTTTTTTTTTTTTTTTTTTTTTAATGTTTTTGCCACTGGGCACGTGCACTTGCTGGAGAGAGACAGAGGGACAGAGAGAAGGAATATGAGAAATCACCCCCCTGGGGGAATGACCGTGCTGCAGTTGCTTCTCCATTCTCCTCTTGGGATTTTGGGCATGCACGCTCACCTGGTATGATTCTCAAGCCACTAGGTCTAGGACTTGGAACTGCTGTTGGTCATGTAGGAATCCAGTGCCTCAAGCACCACGCCACCTGCTGGCCCCAAAGAATTGTATTTTAAAGGAATATTGTCTCTGCCAGCAATATGTTGGGAAATATTTAAAGCCTCTTCAAAATAGGAGGAGAATTACTCCTGTCATGACCAACTACAAGCTACTATGATATCAGTAAACACAGAGCTAGGAAAGTGCAGGCCAACTCCAGCATATACAGGCTATAGCCAAACTTTGATTCTCTCTTTTCCTTTTTTTTTTTTTTAGTTTTGCCATAGGGTGCATGCATTCTCTGAGGTTCTGGGGGTCAAGGGGAATGAGAAATCACCTCCCAAGATGAATGGTCACTCTGCAATCCCTTCTTCATTCTTTTAGGATTTGGGGCAGGCACACCTAATGGCTTGGCATGTTTTTCAAGCCACCAGGTCCAGGACTCAGACCACACAGTTGGCCATGTGACCTAGATACTCTTTGATTGGAAGAGTATCATTTTGTCACAAAGTATTTTTCCAATGTAGTAGTAAATCCATTACCTAATTGTTGGAGAATATTCTTTTATTTTTTTGGAGAATAAAGAAAGAGACAGAGACAGAAAGCCAGAAATCACCCCCTAGGGGGGATGGCCACGCCGTGATCCCGTCTCTATTCTCCTCTTGGGATCTTGGGCACACACGCACATGCGCCCAGCGTGAGTTTAAGCCACCAGGTCCAAGACTTGAACCACAGTCAACTACCTGGGAGTCCAGCAACATAGCCATTACGCCAACTGCTGGTCCCCAGCATTTACTTTAAATATATAACAACTCATTTAGTTTTCTTCTATTTCTAGAAAACGCGGGTGAGCTTTATGTCACCAGCCTAACGTGACATTGATTCAGTGAACTAAAACAGTATTAAAAGCATTTGAACTTGAAAAATCAACATGTCTGCTCAGTCTAGCAAAGTGGACTGCAGTGCTGGGAGCTACAGGGCTGACTTGGGGTTCAGACACCCAGGCTGACTTGCAAAAAGCCCACTGGGTGCATGTGCAGGAGGTGGGGAGGTCATGGCATGATGAGATCCTATAGGAGCACCTTGTAGAAGGTGTTTTTCTATCTCCACTCACTCCCTCTTCCTCTTCCTACACTCTGTCCTACATGGACACAAGTTCTCTGTCATGAATAAGATGTACTTAACTGGGGAAAAAAAAGGAAACAAATTTGCTGCTATAAAATACTTAATTGTGGTAGTGTGACTGGTCTGACTTTGAAAGTTGTAAATGATTAGTAGAAGCCATAATGTACATTTATTGAATCTGTCAAAAATTCTAGAGAAGAAAAAAATAATATTCTTTACAAATCTTATTTCTAAAGCCTCCTGTTACCATAAAGCACTGTATCACTTATAAAAACCAAAAATAACTTCATCAGAGACTTGCATCAGAAACATTTCTAAATTGGAATGTCATCTCAAAACATTACATGCCATTTTAAAAGTATTTGAAGTGAGCCAGCCAGTTGGCATGGTGGTTAAGGTGGCTGGATCCCATATGGCCGAATGCATGATTCGAGTCCCCCACCCACCTGCATGCCCAAAATCCTGAGATGAGAGTGGAGATGGACTAAGGAGTGGTCCCCAGGGTGGGGGGGGTGCTTTCTCTTCCTCTCTGTCTTTCTAGCAAGCACATACTCCCTATAGGAAAGAAAAAAAAAATGATATATGATTTGGGGAGAGGAAGAGTTGAAAAATAAGAACTGTAATTACACTGTAAGAATCGATATTGAGGTTCACTATTAGAGATTTGAGTACCAAGAGGATTAAAACTTTCTATTTTGTGGTTGGTATCAAACACCGGAACAAGTTGGCTTTGAGGAGATGGAAGGGAGGGAGATGTATGTAGTTTTCCAAGTAGGATTTCATTTAAAGAAAGCATTTTACTATTTTTAATATATAACATTTCAACCCTCTGCCTATTAATATACATATTCAGAGCAAATGGTTTCTTGACCAATTAAAGCTTGAAAAGATCAAAACTTTTAAGAAAGGTATTCAGCCTTCCAGAGAAAAATACCGAAGAGAGGGTTTTGCAGCTGGGACCAAAATCTTGGTTGCTGAAAAATTATTTTCTTGCCAAAAAAAAGATCAGTAGCAAAAAGTAAAAACAAGGTAGATTAAAAATTCATTTTTAGAAGGAGACCAGTAGGTGATTTTGTGGTTAAGGTGCTAGACTCCCACATGGCTGACCGGCGTTCAAGTCCTGGATCTGGCAGCTTGAAAATCATGTGGCTATATGTGCGTGCATGCCCAAAATTCTAAGAAGACAGTTTAGGTAAAGGGATTGTGGCATGGCTATTCCCCTGGGGGATAATTTCTTTTTTTTTCTTTCTCATTGTCTCTCCAGTGAGCACACATGTCCTATGGAGGGAAAGAACATTTTTTGAGAATTCTTTTCTCAACTGTAGATTTTATTTATAATGTTATCTCCTTCCCTCTAGATACGAATGAGCAAGCAGCACAGGAAGCTTAACATTCTACAAAGGCTTTATTTCTAGGAAATTTCAACACATGCTACTTAGGTTTGCATGACCATCAAGAGGCACATGAAATGAAAACAGTTGTAATTTACTTAGCATTAACTTTTTAAGTTTTTATTTTAAACTTTACATATGTATAGCAATTGGTAGAAATTGCCAAAGTAATTTTGTCTTTTTCTTCCTGCCCCAACACCTGACTCCCAACCAACCAAAGTAGCTGCCAAATAAACATTTGTAGATTGAGTGAAAAGCAAGGTCTCTAACCTCTGCAGTGAGAACAAAGGATTCCATCACACCACACAGTACACTGACTGCTTTCAAATGTTTTGGCCATGAAAGACAAGAAACATGGTGTCCAATGTTACCCAACACAGATACATTTACAAACACATGGAACAATATGCTTACTAGGTGTGATTTCCCTGTGGTTTCTATTCTGTTACTTTTCCCTTTTTTTCTTAATTTCCCCAAGTATAGATGCACTGGCTGAGAGATACAGAGAGAAAAAGTGAGAAAGCATCCCTGGGGGTGTGGGGGGAGATGATCACTTCTCAATCAATCCCTTCTCTGTTCCTCCCTCCTTTTGGGCATACACACAAGTACCTGTGTGTTTTATGAGTGATTGTTAGCATCTCAAGAACGAGGCTCTGTCCTTTGTCCTGTTTCATACCATGTAGGTAAGTCATGTAAACTGTTCCTCGGGAAGGAACAGAACTTGTATGAAGGGGGAAAAGCACTCTCTAATACAAGCACGTGTTTATTTTATGAATGGAGGAGGATAGTTGAAACGATATAATGTTCATTTAACGTTGCTCAGCTTTCTGGCCAGCAACGTTTAAAGTCTAATATTTAAAAATTGCCTTTATGCCTATACCTATGCACTGAATCACTTCCAAATTGAGAAGTCAAACCCGTTTAATCTAAATCACTTTGCAAACTTCATTACATTACTTGGCTTTTAAAAAATCCTATCAAATTTAATAAGGACATAGCCTACAGCTGGTTATCACTGAAATCTTATTATTTGGTCATTTAGATAAACCAGGACCAGATTCATCCTTCCTTGATGGCGATTTAGGACCTTTAAGTGTCAGTGTAAACTTGACATATATGCGAGAGCAGGAGCTGTAAAGCATTTGCTATTAAAGGGTTAACCCGGTCATTTAGTCCTTGAAGCTCCTCTGAGTGCTTTTGCTGAAAAGAAATTGAAGGGTTGGAAGTGATGCACCATGAAACAAGTTATAAGTATCAGTGTACTTGAAATTTCAAGAGTGCTTCATAAAAATCTACATTGCACTCCTCTAGGTATTTGTTCATGCAGTGGACTTGCACAAAAAATTATGATTAATGTTACAGTCGATGTGCACCTTTCTGACAGTTTGTGTTTTCCATTGGCTTCTGCAAAGTTGACAGGTGCTTTCGAAGTCTTGGAAGAACTTTTTTTTTTTTTTTTTTTTGAGAGAGAATGGTTTTTGTATAGGGCGCGTGTACTCACCAGAAAGAGAGAGAGAGACAGAAAGCGAGAAATCACCCCCCCCCCCCCCCGGGGGGGATGGCCACGCCGCAGTTCCTTTTCCTCCATTCTCCTCTCGGGATCTTGGGCACGCACGCACATGCGCCCAGCGTGAGTTTAAGCCATCAGGTCCAGGACTTGAACCATGTTCAACTACATGGGAGTCCAGTGACATAGCCATTACATCAACTGCTGGTTTTGGAAGAACATATCTTTAACATGTCATAAGAGTTTAAGTTTTTGAGTTTTTTGTTTTTTTTTTTAAGAGAGATTTTTGCTATGGGACACATTTGTTTGCCATGCATGCCGAGAGTTCCTCTCAGATTTAGGCATGCACATACACACGCCTGGTGTGAGTTTTAAGCCACTAGGTTCAGGACTCAAACCATGGTTGACTATGTGGGATTCCAGGGTCATACCCCTTACACCATCCACTGGTCCCAATTAAGCTTTTTAGTGCACAAAGAGCTCTTTTAAATTAGAAGTGTGTGTGTGTGTGGGGGGGGACCAGCAGTTAGCATAATGACTATGTCGCTGGATTCCCACGTAGTCGAAGGCAGTTTGTGTCCCGGACCCGGTGGCTTAGAACTCACACTGGGCGTGTGTGCATGCGTACTCAAGATCGTGAGAGGAGAATGGAGGAGAAGGGATTGTGGTGTGACCATCCCCCCTGGGGGGTGATTTCTCGTTTTCTGTCTCTATGTCTCTCTCTGTCTGGCTAGCACACGCGCCCTATAATGAAAACCTCTCAAAAAAAAAAAAAAATTAAAAGGGGGAAAAAAAATCCCCAGTATAAATAGTAGACAAAGGAGAGAAACACATAGTTCACAGGCGAAATGCAAATCATTTTTTAAAAAGTATCATTCCAGAAGTAATCAAATTCAAATTTCAAAAACAGGCAACACTTTTAAAGATAGTAAGTACCTAATGGCCAGATGTGATGAAGTACAAGCCCATGAGATAAGAGAATGAAATAATAAAAACCTGAAAAGAAATCATTTTCATTATGTATAGATGTTAAATAATGTATCAGGAAAATATAAGAGTCAACCTAAATAATCTGAAACAATGAGGAAATGAAAGTAGGTACTTAAAAAGATATGTAGAACTTCAGTGGGTGGAATTATGTCACCAAAAAGATACATTGAACTCCTCACCCTTAGTAACTCAGAATGAGCCCTCGTTTGGAACACAGGCTCCTTGCCAGAATAATCAATTCAGATGAAATCATGCTAGAGAATGTAGGCCCTTAGCCCTGTATGACTGATGTCCTAGTACGACAACATGAGGATGCAGGAAGACGGCCACATGGCAACACACACAGTAGAGAAGCTCCTGCCAGCTAAGGGACACCAGTAAGACCAGAAGCTAAGGGACAGGCATGGGACAGAGTCCCCACTAAACCCCTCGCTGGAGCATGGCTCTGCTGACGCTGTATTGTTCTGAGCCCCCAGTTTGTGGTACAAACTTCATTACAGCAGTGCTAGAAAACAAATACAGGGAACCCAAAAGCTTTTCAATATGCCAGCAATATACAAATGTAAGAGAAAAAAGGATCCCCACCGAGAGTCTGAAAAGAATTTTTTTTAATGATTCGTGCTATATACTGAGAATATTGTCAAAATGTGGTCTCACCTTATGCCAATCTGTAAATTCAATGCTAAGAGATATAGGAGGGTTTAAGAACAGGGATTTGAGGAAATGACTCTAAAATCAAGGTAAATTTTTAAAACATAATAGTTGGAAGAAAATATAAAAAACGGGAGCCCATGAAGAGAGAAATTTTTTTTGTAAGAACTGTTTATTTATTATCATTTTTCAATTTGATCAGAGAGAGAGAGGGAAAATGAGAAAGTAAGCCATCAGGTCCAGGACTTGAACTGTGGTTGACCATGTCAGAGTCCAGCGCCTCATCCTCCACTCTCCCTGCCAGCCCAAGACCTTCTGATCACCCAAAACACCACACAGACATAGGCTAGAAAAAGAGCTTTGAGATACATGTAACAAAAGATTGATACACGGAATATATATGTAAATCACTAGAAACCAGTAGAAAATAGCTTAATAGAAAAATAGGCAGGGCCAGTCTCAGCGTATAGGGAGCTGAGTCCCTCATGGCCTACCACGTTTTGAATCCCAGTCCTGACAGCTTTTAAAAACGCTCCAGATGCCTGAGCATGCATGCCCAAAATCCTGACGCAGTGGAGAAGTGGAGGAAAGAGGCTCGCAGCACAAGCACTAGGGGAAGCTCTCTCGCTCTTACTCTCTCTGGTGAGCTGCACTCTCTGGCAATTAAAAAGGAAAGAGACACAGGCAAAGAACAAAAATCATTTCACAAAGGTAGAAAATGATCAATAAATATTTCAAAGGAGCACTGCTTCTTCATTAGGAATCAAGGAAAGTTAAAACCACACTGAGCCACATTTTTTATAGCCACTAAATTAGCTTTAAAAAAAAAAAGTTTAAAAATTAATAAACGGGGGCTGGCAGGTGGTGTGGTGGTTAAGGGCACTAGACTCCCACATAGCTGACCGTGGTTTAAATCTGAGAACTGGCGGCTTGCTTTCTCACTTTCCCTTTCTCTCTCTCCCTCTCTCTTACTCTGTCCCTCTCTGATGAAATTCAAATAAATAAAGTTAAATAAATTAATTCTTTAAAAAATAATAAATTAGGGACCAGCAGTTGTAATGGCTATGTTGCTGGACTCCCATGTAGTTGACCCCGGTTCGAGTCCCGGACACAGTGGCTTAAACTCACATCGGGCGTATGTGCGTGCGTGCCCAAGATCCTGAGAGGAGAATGGAGGAGAAGGGATTGCAGTGTGGCCATCGCCCTGGGGGGGTGATTTCTCACTCTCTGTGTCTCTGTCTCTGTCTGTCTTTCTGGCAAGTGCATGTGCCCTATAGCAAAATAAATAAATAAATAAATTTTAAAAATAATAATAAACGAACAAATGTTGGGGGCCAGCAGGTGGCATTGTGGTTAATGCATTTCCCTCTCTTTGTCTCTCTCTAGCAAGTGCACACACCCCAGGCAAAAATCTAAAAAAAATAAAATAAAATAAAATTTAAAATAAAATTTAAATGAACAAATGTGGTAGGGTCCTATATGGCTGACAGCAGTTTGAGTCTCAGACTTGATGGCTTGAAAAATCACACCAGACACATGTGAGTGTGCCCCAAATCCCAAGAGGTGAATGGAAGAGAAGGGATTATGAGATGGCTATTCCCCACCTCCGGGGGTGAATTCTTACTTTCTCTCTCCAGTGAGCAAAACTTAAACAAATAAACAAATAAATAAATAAATAAAATGAACAAATGTTGAACATGTGAGCAATGGAAACTTAGGCTTTGCTATTGGGAATATAAAACCACTTAGTGTTTGTTTTGTTTTGAAGTTTATTTATTCCTTGAGAGAGACAGATGGACACCCTCGACAGTCTCCTGCCGCCATCCTCCTCCCAGCCATCTCAGCTAGCCACCTCATGGGCATATGTACATACCTGGCACATACATGTCAACTCAGGAACTGGACCTGGATTTCCCATGTGGATCTAGCATCTCAGAACAGTGTGCTACCTCTGCACCCTCTGGCTGGCCTGGTACAGCTTCTTAGAAAGCCATTTACCAGGTCGGCAGGTGACCTGCTGGTTAAAGGTGCTGGATTTCCACACGGCCAACAGCAGTTTGAGTCCTGGACCTTGCTTTCTCGGCTTGCTTTCTCACTTTTCCTTTCTCTGGTCAAATTAAATAATAGTGATAATAACTAATGGAGTAAAATAGATAATTTTTTTAAAAGAAAGCAATTTACCATTATCTAGTAAAGTTGAACTCAAAAAAATTACATGTGTGTATGCACAAGAGGACTTCAAAAAGTTTGTGGAAAATGGAATTAAAGTATGTGTTTATTTTGGTATAAAATTTATGTGAGGGCCAGCTCTGTGACCTGGTGGTTAAGGGCTCCTGGTCCACATGGCCAACCACAGTGCTCAAGGCCTGGACCTGGTGGCTTGAGAATCACACCAGGCACCTTGTGCGTGCCCAAAATCCTCAAAGCAGAGAAAGATGGAAGAGAAGGGATTGCAGCGTGACACAGGGGTGCTTCTTATCGCCCTGTCTATCTCTCTATCTCCTCTGGCAAGTGGCTACTCACTCTAGCAAAAAAGAGAAAAACACAGTTTTTTTTTCTATGCACAGTTTTTGCATAATACTCATTTTCGATGAACTGTTCGAAGAGTCCTGGTACGCGTATGTATGTATGTATGCATACATTATGTGTATGTAGAAAGCCTTGCAGAGGAGACATAAGAATGTTCAAAGAAGTATTCTTTGACAGTGGCAAAAAGCTCAACAATGCAAATACCCATCTACTAAAAAGAATAAATAAATTGTGATTTTTCATGCAAATATAATCAGCATAAAAATGAGTAAACACTGCATCAACATGAATAGATCTCAGAAGTAATGTTAAGTGAAAACAATAAATCACAGAGAAAAAATAGTACTATTCCACTGATATAAAGAACAAAATCAAGAAAAAACAAACAATATTGGGCCAGGAGGTGTGGTGGCTAAGGTCCTGAACTCACAGAGCCAGCTCTGCAATTTGAGTTCTGGACCCAGTGGCTTGAAAAACATGCTGGGTGCATGTGCGTGCATGCCCAAAATCCCGAGAGGAGAATGGAGAAGGGATCGCAGTGTGACCATCCCCCCGAGGGATGATTTTTCACTTTCCCTCTCTCTGTCTCTTTCCGGTGAGTACATGCACCCTATGGCAAAAACCTAAACAAACAATATGTTGTTTAGGATTATAACTAGGTGTAGTAAAATGAATAAGAAAAGTAAATAATGAAAACCTCCCTTGGGATAGTGGTCCCATAGGCAGTGGCAGAAGGAGCAGGGACAGTGTGCATGATCAGCAGGGACTTCATGAGTAAGGATGGGCTTTCCTAAAGCTTGGTGGAGTGTCTTTTATGATGACTTAAACTATACATACAGTTTTATACATCTTTTTGTTTTGTTTTGTTTTGTTTTTAAGAGAGGTTTTTGCTATAGGGCGCGTGTCCTCGCCAGACAGACAGAGACAGACAGAGAGACAGAAAGTGGGAAATCACCCCCCAGGGGGGATGGCCACGCCGCAATCCCATCTCCTCCATTCTCCTCTTGGGATCCTGGGCACGCACGCACATGCGCCCGGCATGAGTTTTAAGCCACCGGGTCTGGGACTCAAACCGCGGTTGACTACGTGGGAGTCCAGCGACATAGCCATTACACCAACTGCTGGTCCCAGTTTTATACATCTTATTAACTACATCTTAATAACTACTTAGCTATAATTCACATGCCGTTATAAGTTATGTCATTGTATGCTACCTAAAGTACACAAGGCAGAGCTGGCAAGTGGTGTGGTGGTTAAGGTGCTGGACTCCTATGTGGCAAGATCACAGTTCAAGTCCTGGACTTGGCAGCTTGCTTTCTCACTTTCTCTCTCTCTCTGTCTCTCTCTCTCTCTGTCTGTCTGTCTCTGGTCAAATTAAAAATGATAATAGTAAATAAATAAAAATAATTCTTAAAAAAATAATAAAGTACACAAGGCAATGGCCTTTGGCATATGTGCAGGCATGCAACACTATTCCAGAACATTTTTGTGACCGACCACAAAGAGCAACCTGGTACCCGATCTCTCCTCATTTACCCTCAGGCCCCCAGTCCTGCACAACCACCTCTACTGCTGCCACTGTGGACCTGCCTGTTCTGTGCACTCAAATGAACGGACTCACGGAATTGGCTCCTTCGCGACGGGCTCCTTTCATGCATGTGATTTCAAGATTCACCCATATTGTAGCAAGTGTAAGTACCTCCCTCACTCCTTGTCTGATAATATCCCATTGTATAGACGTACTGCTTTTACTTACCGACTCATCAGTTCATGGACATTTTTTGAAGTTTATTTATTTTCTCTATAAGTGACAGAAACAGAGAGAAACAGCACTCCCACTAATGGCTTGACTCTACAGTTCACCCCGGCCTCAGCTAGCCCCAGATCATGGGTACATACGTGACCGACAGATTCGGGAGGGTCTCCAGGCTTGAACCTGGAACCTTCCCATGTGGGTCAGCTTTGCAGAGTGGCATATTGTACTGCTGCAACACGATTAAGGCCCAGTTATGAACATTTGAACTGTTTCATACACACACATATATAATAGAAATGCTTCATAACTTAGAAAATATATAAAAAGGAACCAGATCTAAATCAGTCCTGTGTACAGTCGGGGAAACGAGTGAGTGGCCTCCCTGACTCTGAAAGACTAGGTGAGCCACCCAAAATTGTTCCTTTGATTCACCTAATGTCATTTCTTTCCCTCTGTAAAAGCACTATTTGGGTATTGGCTGCTCCCAAAGTGCAATATTTCTTTTCTTTCTTTCTTTTTTTTATTTGTTTTTTTTTAGAGGTTTTTTGCTATAGGGCACGTGTGCTCACAAGACAGACAGAGACAGCGAGACAGAAAGCGAGAAATCAACCCCCAGGGAGGATTGCCACACCGCAATCCCTTCTCCTCCATTTTCCTCTCGGGATCTTGGGCAGGTGCATGTCTGGCATGAGTTCAAGCCACCGGGTCCAGGACATGAACCACGGTCGACTACATGGGAGTCCAGTGACATAGCCATTACGCTAACTTCTGGTCCTGCAATATTTCATTTTTAAAGAATTATTTATGGGACCAGCAGGTGGCATGGTGGTTAAGGTGCTGGACACTCCCACATGGCTGACCACGGTTCAAGTCCTGGACCTGGTGGCTTACTTTCTCACTTCCCCTCTTTCTCTCTCCATCTCTGTGTCTCCCTCTGTCAAATTAAAAATAAATAAATGAATGAATAAATAAAATTTAAAAAAAAGAATTATTTATTTGACTTTATTATTATTTATTTGCTATAGTGTACATGTGCTCACCAGAGAGAGAGAGAGAGAGAGAGAGAGAAAGGGAGAGTGAGAAAGCCAGCCACCAGATCTGGGACTTGAACTGCCATCAGCCATGTGGGAGTGCAGCGCCTTAACCACCGTGCCACTTGCTGGCCCCGTATGCAATATTTATTTACAGACCAGAGTTGGTACATAGCTTACGTATGTCATGTTCCAGTAATGACACTGTTCTTCATAAACTAGACTTTTAACCTCTTTTAAAATGCTAACATTCCATCCTCCTTTAAAAGGTTTGTTTTGTTTTGTTTTCATTTTTAGGTTTACAGCAAAATTAAGAGGAAGGTACAGGAACATCCTGTATACACCCTGTACCCATACATGCATAGTCTCCCTCATCACCAACACCCTCTCACCAAAATGGTACATTTGTCACAGTTGACGAGCCTATTTTAACACACCATAATCACTAAAAGTCCATAGTTTACATCAGCGTTCACACTTGATGTTGCACATTATAAATGACTTTTATCTGTCTTTATAGTATCATACAGAGTGTCTTCCCTGCCCTAAAACTCCTCTGTGCTGTCTCTCCTCCACCCACCCTACCCCAACCCTAGCGACCACTAATCTTTTTATCATCTCCACAGTTTTGCCTTTTTCAGAATGTCTGTAATTGAAATAAAATAGAGTGTAGCCTTTTCAGATTGACTTCTTTCCATTAGAAGTATGCATTTAAGTTTCCCTCATGTCCTTTCAGGGTTTGATAGCTCATTTCTTTTCAGCACTGAATAATATTCCATTGTCTGAATATACCACAGTTTATGCATTGTCCTACTGAAGGACATCTTGTTTGCATCCATGTTTTAGCAATTTAAAATAAAGCTGCAGTAAACATCCATGTGCAGGATTTTTTTGTGGACATAATTTTCAACTTCCTTAAGTAAATACCAAGGAGTGCAGTCGCTGGATCATATGGCAGAAGTATATTTCGTTTTATAAGAAACCACCAAACTGTCTCCAAAGCACGGTACCATTTCACATTCCCACTAACAATGAATAAGAATTCTTGTTGCTTCACATCCTCACTAGAATTTGGAATTGTAAGTTTTCCTGATTTGGGCTGTTTTAAAAGATAGCAGTATCTCATCATTGTTTTAATTTGCATTTCCCTGATGAAAAATGAGGTGGAGCATTTGGAGAGGTTTTCTCGTTTGTTTGTTTTTGTTTTGTTTTTGCTATAGGGTGCTCAGCAGAAAGACAGAGAGAGGCAGAGAGATAGAAAGTGAGAAATCACCCCCCGGGGGGGGGGGGGTGGCCACGCCGCAATCGTTCTCCTCCATTCTCCTCTCAGGATCTTGGGCTCACACCCACATGCGCCAGGAGTGAGTTTAAGCCACTGGGTCCATGACTTGAACCGCGGTTGGTTGACTACATGGGAGTCCAGCAACATAGCCATTACACCATCTGCTGGTCCCAAGGTGGAGCATTTTTACACAATCTTATTCACCATCTGTCTATCTTTGGTGAAGTGTCTGTTTATATTTTTTTTATCGTTGCTTTTAAGAGTTCATCGTGTGTTTTGTATAACAAAATCATATGTTGTATAACGAATCATATTCTTCCTTTGCAAATATTTTCTACCAGTCTGTGGCTTTTTTACGTATTCTCTTGATGCTGTCTTTTCAGAGCACAAGTGTTTAAATGTAATGGAATACAGTTGCTCAGTGATTTCTTTCATAGATCTTACCTTTTGTCTTATATCTAAAAAGTCATTACCATAACCAAGGCTATGTAGGTTTTCTCTATGTCATCTTCTAGAAGTTTCATCGTTTTGCATTTTACATCTAGGTCTTTCTTAGTCCATTATTGTGTTGCTGAACAGAAACAACTGAGACTCAGTCATTTATAAAGACCACAAGTTTGGCTCATCATTCTGATAGCCGAAAAGACTAAGAGAATGGGACCGGTATCTGGCCAGCCTCTGAGGCATCACAACCTGGCAGAGAAAAGTGGAAAGATCAGTGGATGCACCCAGAGAGAAAGGGAGAGAGAGAGAGAGAGACTTGGGGGGGGCAGTTCTTACTCTTGTAACAGCCCTCTCACAGGAACCAACCTCTTCCCATGAAAATGAAAACCCACTCCGTCTCTGAAAACAGCACTAATAAATTCAGGATGGTGGTGCCCCAGTGATTCACATCTCCCATGAGGCCTCACCTCTTACAGGTCTTACCACCTACTAATACCAGTACATTAGGGACCAAGTTTCCAGAACATGAAACTCTGCGAGACCAACTAATAACCAAACCACGGTGAGGTCTGTGATTCATTTTGAGCTAGTTTTTCTGAAGGCTGTAAGGTCTGTCTAGAGGAGTGTTTTTGCATGTAGATATCCAGTTGTTTCCACACCTTTTGTTGAAAAGACTACTTTTGTTCCATTGTGCCACCTTTGCTCCTTTTTTTTTTTTTTTTGGAGAGGTTTTTGCTGTAGGGTGCGTGCACTCACCAGAAAGACAGAGAGAGACAGAGAGATAGAAAGCAAGAAATCATCCCCCATGGGGATGACCATACCCGATCCCTTCTCCTCCATTCTCCTCTCGGAATCTTGGGCATGCACATGTGCCCAGCGTGAGTTTAAGCCACCAGGTCCAGGACTCGAACCGCGGTCTATTACGTGGGAGTCCAGCGACATAGCCATTATGCCAACTGCTGGTCCCACCTTTGCTCCTTTTTCAAACATCAGCTGATTATTTGAGTGGCTCTCTCTCTAGGCTCTCCACTCTGTTCTATTGGCCCATTTGTATCTTCTTTTACTGATACTACAATGCCTTGATTACTGTTGCTTTGTAGTAAGACTTGAATTCATGTAATATTTGTTCTCAACTTCATTCTTCCCCATTAGCATTGTGTTATTCTTTTTTTATTTTTTATTTTTTGAGAGATTTTTGCTATAGGGCACATGCTCTCATCAGAGAGACAGAGAGACAGAGACAAGAGAGTGAGAAATCACCCCTCAGGGCGGGGTGGCCATGCCGCAATCCCATCTTCTCCATTCTCCTCTCAGGATTTTGGGCATGCATGTACACATTCCCAGGGTGAGTTTTAAACCACCAAGTCTGAGACTTAAACATTCATGAAACATGGGGGACCAGCAACGCAACCATTACACCATCTGCTGGCCCCAGCACTGTGTTTTTCTGGGTCTTAAGCATCTTCAACTTTGGTATCAGTTTGTTGATATCTGCAAAATCACTTACTGAGATTTTTATGTGATTATGTTGAATTTATAGATCAAGTGGGAAGAACTAACATCTGGACAATATTCAGTCTTCCTATCTATGAACATGAAATAGCTTTCTATTCATTTTTTAAAATTTACTACTGTAGTTTTTCCCATATAGATCTTGCATATATTTTAAGTTCTTTTTCAACAAAAACTTTGTTCACTTCATTCAGAAAACATTTGGCAAAATACATTTTACTTGGAACTTCACAGATACAATCTTCAAAGTACAAAGTTGTATATACCAAGATACCTGTGATATTTATAACATTAACTTACAGATACAAACTAATGATAAACTCCAGTTTCACAAAAGATTGTAAACATTTGGCACACTAGTCAGTCCTTTCTTTAAGCAGGGTGTTCTTCTGATGACAGATAATAACAGATACATACTGGAGTAAACTGTTCCTAGATAATAGAAAAAATAATTTTTAATTTGTTTTTCTCTGGTAAACATAGATTTATCATTTATAGTCTTCAAAAATTATTTGCACTTGAACTTTCATAATTTGAGAAAGCATTCATGAAACAATCAGCAGACTAGTTTAACAGAAAAATAACACCTTTTTAAAAGAAATATCTATTTTATTTATTTATTCATTTATTTTAATTTGACTAGAGAAAGACAGACACACAAAAAGAAGGAAAGTCAGAAAGCAAGCCACCAGGTCTGGGACTTGAACGATGGTCGGCCATGTGGGAGTATCCAGTGCCTTAACCACCACGTCACCTGCTGGCCTCAACAAATAACTTTTTTTTTTTTTTGAAGAGGTTTTTTTTCGCTATAGGGCGCATGCGCTCGCCAGACAGACAGAGAGACAGAAAGCGAGAAATCACCCCCCAGGGGGATGGTCACGCTGCAATCCCTTCTCCTCCATTCTCCTCTCGGGATCTTGGGCACGCACACACACGCACCCGGTGTGAGTTTTAAGCCACCAGGTCCAGGATGCGAACCACGGTCGATTACGTGGGAGTCCAGCAACATAGCCATTACGCTAACTGCTGGTTCCCAACAAATAACATTTTTAAACAAACATAACTGTCCTAAAATATTTTTTCTTACACACGCACACATGCCCAACATGATTTTCAAGTCACTGGGTCCAAGATTCAAACCATGGTTGACCCTGTGAGAGGCCAGCGCCTTAACCACCATACCACCTGTTGACTTCAAGCCAACTTCTTCTTAAATATGCAAATATCACTTTACTTAGATTGCAATTTCGAGATAATACCTGTGCTAATAAACATCAGTATTCGTGCATATGTGGTGCTGATTCCTGCAGGACAATCACATGTGTATCTTTTTGAAGTAAAGTGGCCATACGATTTACTTTGGCCTACAAAATAAGTGGAGCAAAAAGTCACTTCTGAGCAGAAGCTTTAAGAATCAGCACACTGTCCATGTTCTTTCTTCCAGCTACCTGTAACTGACCATGCTCTGCAAAGAGACAGCTCTGTTAACTTAGGCTCCCAGTGATCACAGTATGTTACAAAGTAAGGCATATCTTTTGAGCAAGAAATAAACCCTTGTTGCTCTAAGCTCCTAGGATTTTGCAGTTGTCTGTTACTAGAATATAACATAGATTATGTTAGCTGATATACCCTTCTTTATCCATCTATAAAGAGTTAGGCTCCATGGTTTGGTTGTTTTTTTTTTTTTTTTTTTTTTTTTTTTTTTTTTTTTTTTTTGCCATGGGCATGCACTTACTGGAGAGAGACAAAAAGAGTCAGAGAGAAGGAAAGTGAGAAATCACTCCGGGGGGATGGCTACACCACAATTCCATTCTCCTCTTGAGATCTTGGACACATACTTACACCCGATGTGAGTTTCAAGCTACTTGGTCTTGTACCACAATTGAACATGTGGGAATTCAATGTTTTAATCACCACACCAACTGCTGGCCCTAAGATAGACTCTTTCTTAATTTTTTTAATAATTATTTTATTTTAAAAAAAAAAAAGGACCAGCAGTTAGCGTAATGGCTATGTCGCTGGACTCCCATGTAGTTGACTGTGGTTTGCATCTGGACCCTATGGCTTAAACTCATGCCGGGCGTGTGTGCATACGTGCCCAAGATCCTGAGAGGAGAATGGAGGAGAAGTGATTGCAGTATGGCCATACCCCTGGGGGGTGATTTCTCGCTTTCTGTCTCTCTGTCTCTCACTGTCTGTCTGGCGAGCGCACACACCCTATAGCAAAAACCTCTCAAAAAATTATTTTATTTAATTTGATGTGTTATTATTATTATTATTTTAACTCGACCAGGGAGAGAGAGGGAAAGTGAGAAAGTAAGCTGCCAGGCCCAGGACTTGAACTATGGTTGACCATGTGGGAATACAATGCTCTAACTACTAAGCCACCTGTCAGTCCCCTTAATATTTTTATTACCAACATTTCCCCTTGGACTATGTACACAATCAACAAAGTGTCAGTTGCCTCGTATACGCCCTGCTCGGCACTCCCATCGAGCCTAGAGGAAAAGCACCAGTCTGGATGTGCCCCATAGCTCTACAAAAATTCCTGAGGTTCACCTATGATTGGGCCCACTTAGACCCCATGGTCATACCTAAACTAATTCCTGTGGCTGAAGTAATGTAGCAACAGTTAGCCTGGGCCTGGGTTATGGCTGATTCTGGAGCGAATCCTGAATTACTTAAATGCCTGAGAAACACTGAGACTTAAACCAACCGAGGGCTATCCCTGAATCTAGGGCTGGAGTGAGGTCCACGTAAACGTTAGGATTGAGAATGGCAGAGATGGATTCCCCAGAGTTAAAGAAACTATTTGCAGAAGAGGGAAATAAAACCTTGGGTAGAAACTAACATCCACTCCACTACTATACTTCAATGAACTGGGTCTTGGAGTTAAAACAACACAGAACGGAGCCCTGTTTTGAGGCGTTTGTCAAAACAGATCACATACAACTTGTGAACAATTGAGGACTAACCTACCTAGTTCTAACTACAGTCATGAATAAATCAGGGCTCTTAGTTGCCAGCAACAGAAACCAGCTATGACTAAACAAAGCAGGAAAAATAAAATTTTTTAAAAGGATATTGGGGGGACCGGCAGGTGGCATGGTGGTTAATGGCGCTGGACTCCCACGTGGTTGATGGTGGTTTGAGTCCCCGACCTGGCCGCTTGCTTTCTCATTTCTCTCTCTCTCTCACTCTGTCCCTCTCTGATCAAATAAAATAAATAAAGTTAAACAAAATATTTCTTTTTTTTAAAAAAAAGGATATTGGGGAGTGATATCAGTCAAATGACGAAGTAAGGCACTTCAGAAAGCAGTGAAAAGGTTAGCAAAACCTTAGCATCCTCTTTTTTCCAGAATCCTGGAAACTAACCAAATCTTGCCACAGCCCAGGAAAAACTGGCCAAATCTCAATAAGAATAGAGGTTTTGTGGCATTTTAACTTACACTGGCCCCATTCTCTCCCTAGCTTTGAAAATAACCACCCAGGTGGTGTGGTGGTGAAGGCACTGGACCCCCACATGGCCAGTAGTGGTTTGAGTCCTGGACCTGGTGGCTTACTTTCTTGCTTTCCCTTTCTCTCTTTCTCACTCTCTGGTCAAATTAAAAAATAATAATGATAACAAAAGGGAGTTAAATAAATAATTATTATATGTGCTGCCGAAGCGAGTACAAATAAATAAATAATTATTGAAAAAAAAAGAAATAAGAAGAAGGAGGAGGAGGAGAAAGAAGAGAAGAAGACGAAGAAGAGAAGAAGAAGAAGAAGAGAAGAAGAAGGAGAAATTAAAGAAAATACCAACCCACATTCCTGGCACCAGAACCAATATAAGAAGGAGCAGAAGGAGCCCCATCACCCAGAATTGTAATGACTGGTTTTGACTGCCTGGCAGCTCCCTAGAAGACCAGCTCAAAAGGCTCAGAGACACTCAGCCACACACCCCCAGCCTCCACCTCTCACTGCTGAAGTAGCCACCGGCATTTGTAATTCCTGGGGCATGGCGCTTTGAGAGAGTTTCTAAGTTTTCTTGATTGTGGTTTCATACATGTTTGCACTTGTCGAAATCTATCAGTTGTTCGCTTTAAGTATCTACAGTTTATTCATGCCAATTATACTTCTATACAGCTTTAGTTAAAAAGGAGGATATTGAGCAGCTGAGGGCTGAAAGACTGGGCTTACGGCTACACAGGTAAGAGCACTCCCTAAATTGTGCTGCAGATCAGGCCCTGTAAAAGCACTATGGCCACGTCCTGCTGACATGGCAACCTCTGGGCACAGGACCCAGTCAGTGCCTGTCTGCCATGGCTGTCCTCAGAACTCAGTCTGGACCCCGCCACCACCACAGAGAAAGCACTGCATCACCCACCTCACTGTGCAGCCCCAGCTCCCATTCCCAGGTCTGGGAAGTGTTCCGGACACGTGGGCTCACGGCACTCAGCATTTCTCTATCATGCATGACAGGCACTCGTGGGTAGATGGTGGGGCTGGGGGTGAAATAACAACCAAGGCATGGCTGGTGAGAGAGTTGTGCTGAGACCTGAGAGGGGAAGACCACGAACAAGCTAGGCCCACGTTTGAATCTCAGCCATGTTCTGTCCATGGGGTTTAGGACACTGGCCTGTTCTGAGGAGCAGAGACTACCTACCATGTGGCCCTGGCTGCATTCCAGGCCCTGCTATGCCAACCCAGACAATGGCTTCATCTGACCTGTAATCTTCACACATTAGAAACAAAATGAAAACAGACCCACCTTACAGGGTGATATGTATATAGCGCCTTATACAGTGCTTCACACACATTAAGTACTTTCATCAGCCAGCATCCCACTAGGAAAACAGGACTCAAGCATTTCAAAGGCACGATATTTTTTTAAAAGAGATTTTTTGCTATTGGCAAGTGCACTCACCGGAGAGACAGAGAGACAGAAAGCGAGAAATCAACCCCCAGGGGGGTTGATTTACGCAATCTCTTCTCCTCCATTCTCCTCCTGGGATCTTGGGCACGCACGCACACATACCCGACATGAGTTTTAAGCCGCCAGGTCCAGGACTCGCACAGTAGTAGACTACATGGGAGCCTAGCAATGTAACCATTATGCCACCTGCTGGTCCCCAAAGGCACAAAATTCAATGGAGGATTTTGAGTAGCACAAGTTGGAAGAGCTGAAAGTCAACAGAAGATGACAACACAACCAGATAAGCAACTGCAGGCAGCTACGGCCACCCTGGGCTGGAACAAAAGAGGGAAGAAGAGATTTTTCTGGAGCCCAGAGTCCAGAGCTGCCTGCAGGACCTAGAACCATGCCTGACCAGTCTCCTGTTTCCAGGCCTGTTTCCAGTGTCACTGGGAAAAAGGACGGAGGTCTTGAGCGAGCATGAGATCTGGCTAAGCTGGCGAATTTGACATTGCAGAAAACTGACGTCTGCTCGGTTATCTCAGGGAGAAAGACGGTGCTTGACATCTCCCCTGCTCCTTTTAAAAGCAAACGATTTTCTGATGAGTTATCCTGCGTCCCGGAGGTGAAGTGGACACAAGACAAAATTGAAGAAAATAACCTGTCAGAGTCTTTGCCTGCTCCAACCCTTCACTTCGGAGAGCTTTTCCTCCTGCAGATCAGGGACCCCCAAGCCAGCCTCTCTACTCCCCCACCCCCTGACTTCCCACACATGTTCAGTCTCCAGGCAGGCAGGTTGCTGGCAATTTCACAGAGGGGCAGGATTCCTGGGGTGGAGGGGGAAAGAGTTGGGTCCTGCTGGTGATGTTTGCCTTCCCCAGCCCACAGACTCAAAAGTCCCTAGGAATTGTGAAGCTCTTGGGCGAGGAGGCTTCCTTTTAAAGATTTAAAGTGGAAGGTTCCTCGACATTGTCATTTAGATTTCGGTTGACCCTGGGATGTCTCATGGCCTAACCGGGAGACTGCCCAGCCTGCTTGGCAGCCAACACCTCAGCCCTGACCTCTCCAGCCTCCACCCTCCCCCCAGATCATTCTAAACCCTCCACTCCCTCCAGACTAGAGCACAGTTCAGTTTGCAGGTCATTCTAGCTAGGGGCTTTTCTCTTCTGAGTATCCACCCTTCACATCCACTTCTACCAAAGATAGAGACGGAAACGTCCCAGGGGCTTGGGGAAATTCTGATGAAGAGCAAATCCTACATGCTTCTGTTAGGAAAAAGGCTACCCCAACAACAAAACTGTTGTTCATAAATAGAAAGGGAAGTTAGCAAACCCTTGAGTGTGGAAGCAGCTGTGCTAGACAGAAGAGTCACCACACTCTGACTTGTGACATGCACACAGACCGGGAACTGGTTCTTCGTCCACTCACATCACGCCCACTCACTCAGCACCCACCCCGTGCCAGACACTGCCAGGCCCTAGGCAGGCACAGCTGAGCTCACATCCGGTAACTAACCCCCAGTGAGGCGGATCGAGTGCTGTAACAAAGGGCGTGTGGGGCTCTGTGGAACCCAGGGGAAGAGAAAAACCTTCAGTTTGGATTGTGCATACTAGGCCACACTTCCCAAGTCATCTCAAGTAGGAAACAAATGAGAAAGTCTCAGAGCTTCAGAAGACCCATGGGTCGGGGCCAGCAGGTGATGGTTAAGGCGCTAGACTCCCACGTGGCCAAGCATGGTTTGAGCCCCAGACCTGGTAGCTTGCTTTCTCACTTTCCCTCTCTCTCTTTCCCTCTCTGTCCCTCTCTGGTGAGTGCACATGCCCTATAGCAAATTTTAAACTAATAATAACAATAATAAATAAAATTAAATAATTTTTTAAAAAATAAAAAAGGAGAAGAAGATCCCTGGGTCACGTAGAATGCCTTGAACTGCCACTAACAGAACAGCTGGCCAGTGCTGATTTAAACAGTTCTCTGAGGTGATCTAGGCTTCCAATTGCCTTGACCTTTTTGGCTTTCACTTTCTCTGCTTGTAGGCACTGTCTTCCCTTTGGAGCCAAGATGGCTGCTGCCCCCTGACAGGCAAATGCTAGACTCTAGGGGTGCAGAGCTGAAATTTTCTGGGCCTGCATTTCTCTTCCATGAAATGAGAGCTAGGGGGATCAGACAGTGGCGCAGTAGTGACATGCAATGTGGGAAGCTTCCAGGTTCACATCAGGGGCCTCCCTGAGTTTGCCAAGTGTGTGTGTATCATGATCTCAGCTGGCCGAGGCTGGGGGTGGATCGTGGCATTGAGACCCGCTTGAGGGTGGCTGTCTCTCTGATTCTCTCACTCATAGAAGAGATGAATAAACATTGATGTGGGACCAGCAGTTAGGGTAATGGCTATGTCGCTGGACTCCCATGTAGTCGATTGTGGTTTGCGTCCCGGACCCGGTAGCTTAAAACTCACGCTGGGCGCTTGTGCGTTTGTACCCAAGATCCTGAGAGGAGAATGGAGGAGAAAGGATTGCAGTGTGGCCATCCCCCCTGGGGGGGTGATTTCTCGCTTTCTGTCTCTCTGTCTCTCTTTGTCTGTCTGGTGAGTGCATGCGCCCTATAGTAAAAACCTCTCCAAAAAAATAAAAATTAAAAATAAATAAATAAACATTGATGTTTTTCAGCAAGATGAGTAGGGTCCCTTTCTGGGTATAACTTTCTGTTATGCCAACTGCTATGCTGGGATGATAGTTAAACCCACAAATTCCTAAACTTGAATGTGCATCCCACTCACCAGGGCAGTTTGTTAGAACTCAGAATTTCTCATTGACTGGTTCTGGAGTGAGGCCTGAGAATTCATGACTTCTAACAAGTTCCACCCCCTCCCATAGGGCATGGTCACACCACAATCCCTTCTCTTCCATTTCTGCCTCCTCTTGGGATTTTAGGTACATGCGCACACTCACTCAGCATGATTCTCAGGCTGCTAGGTTTGACAAACTGTGAGCTCAGCCGGTGGGATCCAGCTCCCTTAACCACATGCTGGCCCCTGGGTAGAGGTGTTTTTGTGTTTGTTTGTTTGTTTAAATCAAATAATATTAAGAGGTTGTAAAACACAGCAAACTCCTACCATCCTCCCATTCTCTTTCCAAAGGCACTTTTAGCTCTTTCATCTGCTTCCTCAGGTTCTGTTTTTGTTTTTCTAACAGGCTTGTGTTGTACTGCCTGATTCTTGGCTTCTCAATGTTCAACAGCATTTATGGACTTCCCTTGATGGCTGAAGAGCTCATTGTCCTAAGTTGATTAGTGCATTTTATATATTTATATATGTGTATAAATATACACATTATATATATTTTATATATTTATATATGTGTATATATAATCATATCTATATCATATATATTATCATATATATATATATAATCATATCTATATCATATATATTATCATATATATATATATATATATATATATATATATATATGATTTCCCCAATACTTATTTAAATATTTATTTAACTTTTTCCAAATGTTTCAACAAGTCTGTCAAACAACAGGTGAAATAATTTTTCCGAAAGTTTAAACATACCATGTTTGTTTTCCAACGTGGCGCTCTCTCTCCCAGAGCTCCCATCCTCAGCCACACTGGGCACTGGTAGCTCTGCCACTGACCTGGTCTGCTGGTAGTGCCCAGCTTTGCTGCGTGCTGACCCCTTGTTTCCAGGATCCCATGCCATTCTCCTTTTTGTCTTTGCTGGAGCTCTGTTATTGGACCTGATTGATCTTCTCTATCTGTTCTGCCCATCATGGCAGCATCTAGGCACTTAGGGCTACTGAACGATTGAAACATGGGTTGTCCACTTTGAGGTATACTGTAAGACTTTATATGCAAAAAAGATTGTAAAATATGTTATTAGTCATGTTTATATTGATTACATGTTGAAATGGTGGTATATTGGATTAATGGAGTTAAATAGAAGAATGTGGTTTTTTAATTAATTAATTAATTTATTTATTTATTTATTTTGGAGAGATTTAGAAGAATGTGTTACTAAAATTACTGAAATTAGTTCAGTTTTATTTTTATCTTTTAATGTGGCTACTAGAAAAATTAAATTACAAATGTAGCCCATAATGTATTTCTATTGGGTAGCACTGATTAACATATATTATCTTCTCTGTTCTATTTTCTATCTCTTTATGTGTTCTGTTTTCTGGGAAATTTCACCAATTTGATCTTCCAATTCTTCTATTGAATATTTTATTTTAACTATCATCATTTTTAAAAAGAATTTTTTTAATTTTATTTATTTTTATTATTCTTTTAATTTGCTACAGGACACACATATTCAACAGAGAGAGACAGAGAGAGCAAGAAAAAGTGAGAAAGCAAGCTGCTAGGTCTAGGACTTGAACTGCTTTCAGCCATGTGGGAGACCAGTGCCCTAAACACCATACCACTTGCTGGTCCCTAGCTATCATCTTTTTAATATCAAGAGCATTGTGATCTCTTAACCTTCCTTTTACACAGCATTATGCATTTATTTCATGAATACAGTATTTTCTCATCCCCCTGATTTTTTGTTTGTTTAGTTTGTTATAGTGGCATGTACACTCGTTGGAGAGACAGAGAGAGAGAGAGGAAAAGTGAGGAAGCACCCCCACAGGGGCAATGGCCATGCCATAATCCCTTCTCCTCCATTTTCCTCTCAAGATTTTGTACACACACACACACACACACACACACACACACGTGACAGTATGTTTTTCAAGCCAGTGGGTCAGGGACTTAAACCACACAGTCAGCCATGTGGAATTCAACCATCTTCACCACCACACCATTAGCTGGCCCACCTGTTTTTATAATTCTAGTTCTCCTGACATTTCAAGTCTGCTATCTGCCCATCCCAGTTTTCTACAAGCTTCTTCATTCTCTAGGCTTAGGCTCAATCTTTCTTTCACCTTCGAAGATTTCTTCAAGTGTTTAATGTTTCTTGATTATTCATTTTCTTTCAAGAGATATCAAAAAGCTGCCTGAAAAATGTTGTGTACATTGGCTTATTCATTGGCAGTCTTTACTGTGGATTAATGGCGTGGAAAGCTGAATTTTCTCTGAGCAATAACACCACCACCACCTTCAGTTTGTAGAGGCTTTTTGTCTGGAACTTTTGCATTTCTCTAATGAAGAATCCTCCAGGCTGCTGTCTTGGTAAGTAATTGGGGAAGAGAACTAGCATTTGGGGAACTAGCATTTGGGGAACTAGCATTTGGGGAACTAGCATTTGGGGAATGGAAAAGAAGTATTGAGAACCAAGCATCCAGTTTTCACTGAATTCTAATTTTTTTAAGAGATTTTTGCTATAGTGCACGTGTGCTTGCTGGAGAGAGAGGAGAGAAAGAGAGAGAGAGAGAGAGAGAGAGAGAGAGAGAGAGAGAAAATGAGAAATTACCCCCTGGGGGGATGGACATGCCACAATCCCTTCTCCTCCAATCTCCTTTTGGGATTTTGGACATGAACGCTCACTCACCCAGCGTGAGTTTTAAGCTTCTGGGCCCAGGACTCGAATTGCTGTCAACTATGTGAGAGTGCAGTGACATAACCATTACACCATCTGCTGGTCCCAATTCTACTAATTTTTTAAAAAACTTATTTATTTCTTCCATGAACGAGACAGACAGAGCAAGAACTCCCAACAGCGTCCTGACGCTGCAATCCCAGGTCACGTGCAGACTCGTGTGTGGCATGCTCAGGCAAGTCTCCACACTTGAACCAGGAGCTGCCTCATGCGGAACTGCCTCACAGGCATAGCTTTACTGCTGCTCCATCGTCTGACCTCAATTCCATGATTTTTAGAGCATACGTCTTCCTGGCCTCTCTGATATGTCTCCAGATTTCAATGGCCACATGTTCAATTTGTCTGGAGAATAAACGTTCATTTTCTGGCAAAGTCAAGGTAATGACCTTACTGGGATTGGGAGAGGGGATGTGACCTCCAACCCTGAGCTCCTCCTTCACACTGTAGGGCACAGGGCCTCGCTGCTTTGTGGTATGCCCATACGTACTCAGGTTCTAATTTCTTCTATTCCCCCAAGTCGGTTATCACTGCTCTTTCTGCTTTCTATCTTTTAAGAACTGCATTTACATTTTTCATCTACTGTTCTCTCCTGCTCTGTTCTTGTAATCATTTAAAGTTATTTAGTATTTCTAAGTGGGTTTTGGTAAAGAGAAATCAACACACATGGGTGGCTTCCTCATCTGTATCTAGAAGGTGTGTTTCTTTTCTTAGCTCTAGTTATTCTAGTTTTCATTTTCTCCTCTAAAAGACAGCGGCTTCCTCAGACGTAGGATGGAGGCTGGCTTTATCTTTGAGTCCACCTCTTGTTTCCTGCCAAACATCCACACACCACGTGTGCATACTCTATGCTCAACAGAGAAGAAAGCTGCTCATGTAAGTTACTGAGGCTTTTTTTTTTAAATAAAAAGTTATTATAAATTCTTATTTATTTATTTATGTATTTATTTTAATGTGACCAGAGAGGATCGGAGCGAGAGAGAGAGAGAATGAGAAAACAAGTTGCCAGGTCCAGGACTCAAACCATGGTTAGCCAGTGTCCTTAACCACCATGCTATCTGCTGGCCCCTACCGAAGCTTTTTTCTTTGTCTTTTTCTTTTTTTGGAGAGGTTTTTGCTATAGGGCATGTGCGCTCACCAGAAAGACAGAGACAGAGAGACAGAAAATGAGAAATCACCCCCCAGGGGGGATGGCTACGCTGCAATCCCTTCTCCTCCTTTCTCCTCTTGGGATCTTGGGCACGTGCACACACACACACCCAGCGTGAATTCAAGCCATCGGGTCCGGGATTCGAGCTGCGGTCGACTACATGGGAATCTAGCTAATAGCCATTACGACAACTGCTGGTCCCTCCACTGAGGCTTTTTGAATCTCCTTGGCTTTCTGTCCACTTTGGGACAGGTCACTTTAACTCTCTGAATTGCAGGTGGAGACTAGAGACTAGTGTCTAGATGACTCCTGAGACCACATCCAGTTTTAAAATTCTGAGGATCCATGTACTCTTTTTTTTTTTTTTTTTTTTTTCCCATAGGGCCCCTGCAGTTGCCAGAGAGAGACAGTGAGAGGAAAAGTGAGAAATCGCCACCCTAAGGTGGCGGGGCCATGCTATAATCCCTTCTCCGTCCTTCTTCTGGGATTTTGGGCACACATGCACATGCACCCAGCATTATTTTCAAGCTTCCAGGTCCAGAACTCAGCTGGCCACCATTGCCTATGTGGGAGTTCACCATAACTACTACGCCACCTGATGGTCCCCGGGGCTCATTTTTTAAAGATTAATTTTGATTGCTTATTTTGTTTATTATATCAATAACAGGCATCTAACCTTGTAGAGACTTGTAGAAATCTTTTACAATAGACAGTTTTTCAATCCACTGAGAGAGGCGATAATTACTCCCAGGTAAGAGGCTTATAGTCCATGATCACCAGAGGTGTTACTTCACGGTCTTGATTTTCAGAGTCCCATTAATTCAACAAATATTTATCGCACATTTACAGTGTTTGTTTAGTCTTTCAGTGAGGGGGATCAGGAAAGGGAATGAAATTTGATCCTTGTCTTTTAAGAGCTTACTGTCTAGGAAGACGAACACACAATGACGAACACATAATGAATTGAATGTGATGAAAGCTTCAGCAGAGGCAGCCCTGGAAGTTACAAGCAGTGGAAGCAGATTGAGAGAACCAGGCCTGCAGCCAAACCTCCCCATGCCCACGCTGGTGCCCCTCCTACTACGCTACCCTGTTCATTGCAGCTTGAAAATGCAGCTTCTGAAGCACCAGAGTCAGGCTGGAATAATACGCCTTCACCCTTTGGGGAGCGGGACAGGCGATCTTACAGCAGTCTAGCCCGTGGCCCAGGAGGAAACCAGACTCGCAGTCAGCCACTGAACTCCCAGAACTGCATGATATGTATGTGCTGGCATGAAAATGGTAGGCCCTCTGAATGGCAGAGAGAATTCCTCTGGGTCAAGACTTTTATTCACTCTGTGGTTTTTAATTAACCATCTTGATTTTTCTCAGAATCGCATTAAATCAGTAAATGCCTCTTGCATAACCCCCCACCCACTGATCCACTGTTGGATGGCATGGGTCACTAAAATGTGGAAAAAGAATGGAAATTTGGGATCCTGGTGCATGACGCAAGATTAGATGAGGGGAAAGAACCATAAAATGTCATTCAGAAATAGTTTAAAGATATTACATGCGGTCTGTTCACTACAATGACCACTATATTTTTTTAATTAAAGAATATTCTGCTTGGCATAAAGTACAGCGCGAGCTTTTTTGTTTTCATTTTTAATGATGGCGTTAATGAAAATCACAGACTGGCTGGCAGAAACAAAACAAAGTCACATCTGGAAACAGCTGCACTAGCAATTAAATGGCATTTAATGTGACTAATATCAAAAGGGTGTGTTTTTCTCCCCCTAGCATTAGGAATGCAGAATTCAGGCTTTTGAGCTGCTCAATTATAATAGTTTTGAGTCAGTGGGTGTTTAGGAGTCATTCTGATATTTATAAAGAAAAACCCCCAGTGAGCCATAGAAGGGGATTTGGAGTCAGCAGAAAAAAAAAAAAAAATGAACAAGAGCTGCGCAGTTTGAATTTTGAGAACCAGCATAAATTTTAGTTTTTTTCCTAAGCATTAACTGTTCAGTGTTTCAGTTCAATGAAATAAAGGCCTCTTGTTTCCCATACCAATCAAGTGACCTCCTGCCTCGCCATAATTAGTGGTAAACTTCAATATGCAAGCTAAAAGACCACCTAATTAAAAAGTGTAATTAATTTACATAGATCATTCAAAATGGCTAGATTAGATAGCTTATGGAGATAATGTAAAACTCTTTGAGCTGCTTTTATTGGCTTCTTTCCCTGCTGTTCCTCAGGTTCTGAGTATTTTCAGGGGAAGGAGTTTTATCAAAGTGGGAAGAGCTTGGAGGTGATGGTTTTAGCTAATCGCTGCTAAACATTTAAAGCTTTGCAATTATTTTTATCAATTACTCGAGTATAAAACAACAAAAAATGTGGCCTTATCTTCCTGCTTGGTGCTGAGTGGCCTAATGTTATTAGTGAATATTTATTAAGTGCCTGTTGAGTGCTAGACGCCACTCAAAACACACAGTTATTTTAGAGTTTGTCATGGTTAGAATGACTCCTCTGTGCTAGACAACACTTTTCATTCTTCTAGTCATAATGAAATGGCTGCAGAACCCAAAAGAAGAATCTTGCCTAAAGGATTTCCCTTTCCCTTTATTCATAATTCACAGCACCCATGTCCTGTGTTACCCACCTGTCGCGGCATCAACAGTGTCAGACTCTGGAGCTTACTCAAGCCCCTGTCCTCAACCATGTGACTGTCCCAATGCTCAGGGAGGAGGGTTTTGATTTCTTTCCTTCCTGGGTGCAGAAATTGTGACCCTGTGGTCATGTGACAGGGCCCTACACCACAGTCCCCAGGTATGTACAGTTCTTTTCCCTTCCCTGGGTAACGAAGAAGTTTCTCTTCCATTTACTTATGGAGATCAAATACAGAAAATTAATTAAGCAGAACTTCCAAATGAGGAAGCTTCAGACAAGCGGTTTGCTTACACAGCCTCTCTTTGGGGGAAAGGTTCAGGGACACTGGCATACCGGGCTGTAGAGCACTTGATGAATTATGGCCCCCTTTTAATGTCACCTGCTTCTGCTAAGAAGAAAAAATTGTCACAGCATCAGATGAGCTTGGTCGAACTGTACAGGATTGTCTTAACAATAGCAAATAACATAAGAGCAAATGCCGATTCCTCCTCAATATATTTGACAATATATGTCATCGTGACATGAATCTTCAACCTGAATTCTATCATTTACTTACATTTAAATCTCTGAGTAACTCCTAATATTATACCTTTTTTTTTTTTTTTTTAAATTTGCTAAAGGGCATGGGAGCTCACTGAAGAGAGAGAGAAAAAATGAGATAGCAGCCTTGCTGCAATCCCTTCTCCTTCATTTCTACATTCTGTCAGGATTTGGGGCATGCACACATGCCCAGCGTAGTTTTCAATTTGCCAGGTCTGAGACTCGAACTGGGCAGTCAGCCATGTGGGATCCAGCTGCCTTAACCACTATGCCATTGGCTGGCCTTAAAATTTTACCTTTCTGGGGGACCAGCAGGTGGCATGGTGGTTAAGGTGCTGGACACTCCCACATGGCCGACCATGGTTCAAGTCCTGGACCTGGTGGCTTGTTTTCTCTCTCTCTCTGGTCAAGTTAAAAATAAATAAATGAATAAATAAAACTGAAAAAAAATTACCTTTCTGTTTTGTGTAAACATAGTCTGAGTTCCACTTCACTTTTTGTATGCCTCAGTGTCCTCGTTAACATGCTTTACATAATAGCACTATAAATAAGCAACTCCAAACTTTGATACAGTTAAAATAATAGCAAATATTATCCTGAATAGAGGTTGTCAAACATTGCTGCATATTAGACTCTCCTGGGGAGTTTAAGGCGAGCAAACAAACAAAAACACTCAGATTGCTCAGGTTTCACCCCAAACCAGTTAGAGCAGACGCTGCCGGAGGAAGGACTCGTGGATCAGTATTATTTCCCGTATGACTGAGCAATACCAGTTTCTTGTTATCTACTTCTGCATTCTTGGGTGGCTGGTTACACAGCTTCACTGTGATCGTCGCTCTCTGATATGCTCATTCATTCAGTCATTCTTTATTTTTTTCTTTATTTTATTCATGAGAGTGAGAGAGAGGAGCAGAGAGAAACAGGCACCCTCGACAGGGCCTCACACCACAGTTTTCAGGCACGTAGAGTCAGCCGGGAAGCCACAGACCTTCGGTCTTCCACGTATGGCTTGGGCAGCAATGACTACCACGCCTCCACGCTAGCCCCTCATTTGTTCTTGTATTCTCTGACTATCGTTTGAGTGCCTGCTAAGTCCCAAAGACTTGCTAGACTTTGAAGATCCAGTGGAAAACAAGTGTAGCCCAGGTTCTTATCCTTTTTTTTTTTTCTTTTTCTTTTTTTTTAAATCACCCCCAGTCCCCACTCCCCCACCCTGCTGCCAGGAGGAGGTCACCACACAGTCCCTTCTCCTTCATTCTCCTTGGGATTTTGTGCATGCATGCACATGTGCCCAGAGTGATTTTCAAGTCACCGAATCTGATCCTTGAATTTTGGTCAGCCACGTGGGGGTCTAGCACGCCACCTGCTGGTGCCCAGTCATGTCTTCTCCTTTTTTAAAAAAAGTATTTATTTAATTTTATTTATTATTATTATTATTAATTCACTTTAGGGAACATGTGCTCATCAGAGAGAGAGAGAGAAAGAGAAAGAGAGAGAGGGAGAGAACAGAAGTGAGAAAGCAGGCTTCCAGGTCCGGGACTCAAACAACAGTCAGCCATGTGGGAGTCCAGTGTCTTAACCACCATGCCACCTGTTGCCCCCTCCCCCAAGTTCTTATCTTAATGCAGTTTATGACCTTGTGGTAGAGATAAACAAAAAAATTAACAGATAGCTATGTCATTTCATTTTACATAGCATTAAGAGTCGTGGAAACATAGAACCAGCAGATGGCGTAATGGTTGCGTTGCTGGACTCCCACTGTGGTTCAAGTCCTGGACCCTGAGGCTTGAAACTCAGGACAGCTAAGTGTGTGTGAGTGCTCAGAATACTGGAGAAGAACTGAGGAGGAGGGATGGCAGAGTGGCCATCACCCGTGGAGGGTGATTTCTTGCTTTCTGTATAGCAAAAATCTCTCTCTAAAAGAAAAAACAAGAACAAAAGAGTTGTGGAAACAAATAAGTCCATAATAATGCGAGATAAAGGAAAACAAAGCTGGATACATACCCCATCTCTTACTCAGGGTAAATTCCAAATACACTGAAGATTTCCGTTTCAAAGCTGAAGAAAACACAGGAGACCCACATTATTATTTATTTACAAAAGTAAATTTGAAAAAATATCAAAAATAAATGATAAATGTGTTTACAATTAAATACACTTAAAAGTAAGAAGAAGCTGTTGGGGTAGATTATGGCGGAGCAGGCAGAATACTGGAAAGGCTCATTCAGGAAGGGCTTCCTGCAGGGGTGCATTGGACAAAGGGCTGCAGGAAATGTGCAGTTAGCAATGGGACACTTTGGGGAGAAGAAAGTACTTCAAGGCAGGACGAAACACCAGCGCAAAGGCCCCGAGGGGGATGCTAGGCAGCTGCAGCAGCAGAAGGGAGGCCACTGTCTCTCTCTGGAACAAGGTGAGAGGGAGAGAGCACTGGAGAACAGTCTGAGAGCTAGCCAGAGGCATGGTTGTGTGGGCTTTCAAAGTCGCAGCGAGGGGTGTGGAGTCGATTGCATGTGACGCAAAGACACGCAGGGGCACGCCATAATCGGACTTTCACTGCAACTGGAGTGGAGCAAAGACCGAGGCAGGGGGACGAGGAAACCAACTGCTCAAGCGAGTGCAATACTCCGGCACCGGACAGTGGCATCTCAGACCTGTAGAGGCAAGGTGGGGAGAGGTGGGCAGATCTTGGGATATTCGGTCCTGAGATGCTTCATGACAGGATGTGTTCTGAGAACTGTGTCATCAGGTAATTTCGGTCATTGTGGGAACAGCACAGAGTGTACTTATGTGATCCTGGATGGTATCGCCTACTACACACCCAGGCCGTATTCTCCTGGGACCACCCTCGCGTATGTGGTCTGTCTTGCCTGAGAAGTCATGAGGTGCAGGTGCGTGACGTTGTCACTGTGTTGTAAGCAAAGCCAGGAAGGTCTGCCACTGGAATGGGCGTCAGGGAGATCACAAGGAATGATCTGAGAATAAGTCAGTTCTTTTGCTTTGAGCGACTGGGTGAATACTTACTGCGCACCTGTTACTTCCTGGACATTATACAGACATGGCCCCCACCCTCAGGAAACTCACTATCTAAGGGGAAAGACCAATGATAAATACGCACTCAATCAACTCAATAATAGCCCTAGGAGATGACTCTGAAGATGACGACAGGGTGCTGGGAGGGAAGGTAACCATGGGAGGGCAGGGTCCAGTGATTGAGCGAGGAAGGTATGCCCGGGAAGGAAATTGTTTTCTTTATTTTTCTTTTAGAGAGATTTTTGCTATGGGGTGGGTGCATTCGCCAGAGAGAGACAGAAAGTGAGAAATCACCCCCCCCGGGGGGGATGGGAGATTGTCACGCTGCAATCCCTTCTCTTCTATTCTTCTCCCAGGATTTTGGACACACATACACCTGGCATGAGTTTAAGCCGCCAGGTCCAGGACTCAAAATGCAGTCAACTACACGGGAGTCCAGCGACATAACCATTATCCCATCTCCTATTCCCAGGAAGGGAGTTTTTTAAAGGTTACTTATTTATTCCTTTCATGTGTGAGAGAGTCAGAGAAAGAGAGACAGAGAGAGACAAAGAGACAGCACCCACGACAGGCTCGTGATGCTGCGACCCACCTGAGCCCTGCCAACCCTGGATCACAAGTATCCAGCACACTCAGGAGTAGGGGGCTGTGTTTCTGCCAAAACTGAGTCCCCAGCCTTTTCCTGAGATGAACACCATTCCCTTACTTCTCCAGATCCTGTGACTCCCCAAGAAGAACTCAGAGATTGCCAATAGCCCAAATTGGCGTGTATGCACACATCCCCTTTCCCAGACAGCGCGCCTGTTCCCTCCCAGTGACTGGATGCCCACCATGTACTACCCGTTGTGCAAGGAATAAAATTCGGTGAGCGTGAGCAGGTGAGAAAGAACAGCAATGCTACGGACGAGAGTTCCCCTCCTTAGCTGACCATATGGTGACTTGGAAGTGGCTTGAAAGCCCATACTCTGTCACTGTGCAGCGTCACCATTCCTTATCTCTTGGCCTCCCTGGGACGGCAGAGTGTGCCACTGCTCGGGCACTGGCATACTTGTGGGAGCTGCTTTGGGGCCCCAAGTATCAGGTATGCTCAGAGCTATAAGCCCCTCCATACTCCCAAACCTTTACTCTGGGTTAGATCAGAGACTCAGGGGCCAATTCTCTCATTTGCAGGACGGCTGTCATCAGTAATACAACTTTACGGCAAGGACAAGGGAAATTTGTACATTAACAGATGGGAATTAAAGGGAAATAATAAAGACAGCAGTAGCTATCCCTCAAATAGCACTCCCTGTATAAGTGCTTCACCTTAAGCTGGCATAGTCACGCCTTGAGCTCATGAGGTAGGTGATAGGATCACTCCCATTTTACAGGTCCTTTTGGGAAGCTCCACAAGTAGGGGTTCTTTTAATAAGATTTAATACATTTAATGTTCAATGGAAATTTTATGGCAGTCCTGGAGGTTTCAATGAAACTAATCAGGGTTAATCTAAGAGAATGGAAACAGACCAGAGTGTGGGAGGGGAGACTTGAGCCCCAGTCCTAATTTCCATTAGCTATTATGGAACTTTGGCCCCTCTGGTTCTCAGTTTCTCATCTTTAAAAATAAACATGTTAGACAATAATCCTTATTCTTCTGGTTCCAATGGCATAAGACCCTTGGTTTTAGTCTCCTTTATTTTGTCTACATCAAATTTCAGCCCAGTTTCCTGTCCAAACATTGAGTTCCTCAACCAGTGATGAGTTACAAGAGAGACTGTACTGGGATCACTTGCCAGGGCTTAAATGTGAGCACAGAACTGGAGAGGGAGCTCAACTTTATTTGCAAAAGCCACATGGGCTTTTTTTTCCCTTTAGATTTTTAGATTTTAGCCACAGGGCATGTGCGTTTGTCAGAGAGAGACAGAGTGAGGAAAAGTGAGAAATCACCCCCCAGGGAGATGGCCATACCATAGTCCCTTCTCCTCCATTCTCCCCTCTGGATTTTGGGCATGCACACAAGCACCTGTGCCCAGCATAGTTTTCAAGCTGATGGGTCCCGGCATTGAACCTCAGAGTTGGCCATGTGGAACCCAATGCCTTGACCACCATTGCCACCTGCTGGCCAACTACACAGGCTCTTTAACATCACGGCCATCTTGGCACACCACCATCAGGTGATTGTCCGCTCTTAGACGCTCTCTCTGTCTTTCAGTAATAGAAACCCCTATTGTTCCCTGGAACATAACTATCTGGTCTGAAGACACTATATTTCACCCTTTTTTGTAGGGTCCCACCCTCTTCAGGGGTCACCACTTGACCAAGTTCTAGGCAATGGGCTCACGTAGAAGTGATATATGCTACTCGGGGTTGTGCTTTTAAAGGAAGGAGGATGCTCTTTCCATTTCCCTTTCGTGCTGTCTAGAATATGACCTGGTGATCAACCATCCTAAATCTCGTGGCCAGGGCAGACGCGAGTGCAGACAGAACAAGGTAGCTGCTGGGTCCCTGACACTAGCACCTACCCTACAGTCCTGCACTGTTGGTTTCTGTTGCTTCTGTTTGTTTGCTCCTTTGTAGCCACTGGACCCTTATCCCAACAAGCACAGTGCGTTTACAACTTCTTGGAGGAAATTAGTTCCATAAGTTTTAATTTCATTCACGAAGGACTTTCTTTTATTTGCCTTAACTGAAGTTTGTCGGTCGTCTCCTAGCCCGTGTGTACTCTCCTGTCACCTAGAACTGTAAGATTCTGATTGTGTCGCCCTTCAGCACATGCCTTCCTATGTTGATAGGCTCTAAGTTTTAGTCTGACCTCACACAGAATCACTCCACGTTTCTTAAAAGTTAACAACTTCAATTTTTTTTATCCATTCTCATTAAAGTGGTACTTTGGGATGGAAACCTGGCCCAGATTCTAAAAATGTTTATTGAATTGAATTAAGTTGAACTTCAAAGAACATCTTCTTCCCCCCAAAGAGACAGCACAAGCCAAGTCCAGAGTTGTAACTGTACAGCGCAGGCTCCTGTGTGCTCTCCCAGGCAGACAACGTGAAACCACGGAGGGAACTGGGACTAGGAGAGAATCCCATTACAGGAACACTCTTCCCTTTGCCCCCCCCCCCCCCCCCCCCGTTTGGCTCAGCTTAGACTAGGTCAGTCTCCGCTGAGATGTCATTGCAAAGCTTCTGATACCTGCTTTCTATCACACACATCGTATTAGTGTTTACAACGTTGTCTATCTTTGCCAACAATAAAGGTATAACTATACCCATTGTAACCTCAGGTTCCAGCCTGGTGTTCGGCTCAATGCCAGTTCTTGGTACCGATTTGGTAAATGAATGAATGAGCAAATCACCAAATGCACAGAGAAGTAATGGATGGCAATCTCCTTGACTCTTCATGCTCTTATCTTACATCTAGAGCAAATCCTAGGCTTCCTAAAAATACTTCTTTCAGCCATGTATAACCTTCTCTCCTGCTCTCATTCTGATGCAAGCAACCATCATTTCTCTCTTGGATTATTGTATTAGGCACTATTTGGGGTCTCTGCTTCCACTTTCTGCTCCCAACGACTATTCCCCCCAATGCACACCAATTTTTCATCACAAATATTGGGAAAGAGTGAGGATGGTGCCAAGTCTTAAGGGAGGTTCATGTTAGAGGTAGTAGTTTTGCCATCCCAGAGCAGGAACGCTGTAGTGTCTCTTTCTTCTGTTTTAACTAGTTCAGGTAAATTACAGTTCTCAATTTCTGTTGTGATAAAATTCTGGTCAATGCATTGTAAGAGAAGGTACAGACACATTTTTTTATTCATTCCCTTAAAAAATAAAATAAAAAGGAATAAGCCTTCCTTTTCATCTCTCTTTCTAGTTGCCTAAAATGCAGAGGTGATGGCAGGAGCTGCAGCAGCCACCTTTGGCCACAAGATGGAAGGCTAGTGTTTAGGAAGGCAAAGCAATAATGTAGAAGACTGAGTTCCCATATTTTTAGAGCTGCCATATAAACCTTAGAATGTCTATGCATGGGCTGTTATGTGAAAGAAAAACAAAATTCAACCTGTTCTAAACCACTCTAATTTTGCATCTCTATGGTACATCCTAATTATGTACCATAAATAATATATATTCTTCTCTTTTCTGCAACTGCTTCATGGGGAGTGAGAAAAAAAGAAAAAGTGTGCCAGGAAACTGTATATGGAAAAGTTAATATTCTTCCTAATAGTGAATTGGGAATGTCTCAAATTTAAGGGCTGGGGGAGTGAATCCATGTTCTAAAGCAGCCAGGAAAGAACGATCATCTGCATAGAAAAGACCCCCGGGTTCTATATGTTAGCAACTAGAGAGAGCATGGGAGGGTGGAGAAGGCAGCCCGCCAGGCTGACTTGCAGGCCCTACAGGGTAAAGTACCTTCAGGGAGTGAATGAGAGAATTAGCTTCAGCTCTGGATTCTGGGGCTTTAGTAGGCTTAACACTGACTTTTAGTCCCCCTTCACTCTCTGTGGTCCCGGTGTGTGAATTTTAATCATGTTCATTTGCACCTCCACCCAGGGTGAGGTCTGCTCACTTGTGATCCACCATTGTGTGAGGCTATTTCCCCCAGTCAGAGTGCCAGCTGCCCAGGGCTCATGTTAGGGGTAGGGGTAGGGGGCGGGGGCGGGCAAGAAATGTCCACCAACAGAACAGTTTCTAGACAATTCCTTGAAACATGGAAAACTTTATTATAGGCTTATAATGGATTAGCCTAAAGCTATATTTGGGTGAGACGGAAGATATGAGTTTGTTATAAATCTGTTAGACTGTGCATCTTCTAACCAGTTATTTCCTTAAAACTCACTGGTTAAACCAATTTTTCTGATTCTTTCAGCTCTTTCCTACATTCAGATTTAGTGATAGCACTGCTCTGGAGATTTGATCATTTCTTCTCTGCAAGTTGTAATCATTAATACTAAATATTCACACAGATACCCAGGTTTCATAAATGAGGACCATGTACGGGTTCACGAGAAGCCTGAACTTCTTAAAGTTGTTTGCAAGTATTTTAATGGGAGGAAGCCCATAGCTTTCATCAAATTCTCAAAGGGATCGTGATGTTCCCGATGTTTCTTTTTAAAAATGTTAACAAGTTTTTTAGAGACAGATTTTTGCTGTTAGGGCATGTGCATTCACCAAGAGACAAAGAGAGACAGAGAGACAGAAAGTGAGAAACCATCCCCCAGGAGGAATGGTCAGGCTCCAATCCCTTCTCCTCCATTCTTCTCTCGGGATTTTGGGCACGCACACACACGTGCCCACGTGAGTTTCAAGTCACTGGGTCTGGGACTTAAGCCATGGTCGACTATGTCAGAGTCCAGTGCCTTAACCAGTACTCCACCCTAATATTTCTTAAAAGTATTCAAGAGTTTCCAAAAGAGCTAGCGAGGCTGATTAAATAGTAGTGACCTCAAATTCTCCTGTCTCAAACTTCCCACCACCACTAGACAGATCTAGAAAACATTTCCTGACAGTCCTTCCTTTACAGTCTTCTTTTAAAATGGGAATAGTCAGGGCTAGCAGTTGGCATAGAGGTTAAGGTGCTGGACTCCCACATGGCTGACCAAAGTTAGAGTCTGAAGCTTGGAGGCTTGAAAATCATGCTGGGCACATGTACATAAAAAATTCTGAGAGGAGAAGGGGGGAGCAGATTGTGGTTGGCCATACCCTCTGGGGGTAATTTCTCACTTTCTCGCTCCGTGAATTTCTCTGTCCCTCTCCTTTCTGGAAAGTGCATGCACCATATGACAAAAAACTTGAGAGAGAGAGAGAGAGAGAGAGAGAGAGAGAGAGAGAGAGAGAGAGAGAGAGAAAGAGAGAAAGAGAGAGAGAGAGAGAGAGAGAGAGAGAGAGAAACAGTGTGGAGCCAGCAGGTGGCATGGAGCTTGAGGTACTGGATCCCACATGGCTGACTGGAAGGTTCAGATCTGGACTGGTGGGCTTGAAAATCATGCCACAAATAAATCATTTTAAAAAAAGAAAGAAAAAAAAATCATGTCAGCTGTGTGAGGCGGAGTACGTGTGCGTGTGTACCCCAAATCCTGAGAGAACGATAGGAGAAGGAAATGTGGCATGGCCATCCTCATTAGGGAGTGATTTCTCACTTTCCCTCTCTCTCTCTCCAGTGGGCACACATGCCCTATAGTAAAAATAAACGAAATAAAATTAAAAAATAAATAATAGGGAACAATCTATGAAAGCTATTCCTCTAACACCTAAGCGAGTTTGCTTATCAAATTACTTTCTTTCCGATATCCCAGGATTCTAGGTGGGAAGGAAATCCTGACTGAGAAGAACAAGCATCAGAGCACACTAAAACAAACTGAACTGCTTCTTGGGTTCTCTCGGCCTCTCTCGTGGAGCAAATGCCCGATGGGCACAGTCCACCAGGGTTTTCCCTGTGTTAGACCATAAGCTCCACCAGGTCAAGGATCTGTTCCTCTATTCACCTCTCACTTCCAAATGTCCAACACATAGTAGGTGTTCAGTAAATACTGGTTGTGGATAAGGAAAAGTGGGTCGGCTGTTTATCACTGTGTGGCTAATTTAAGTTTCCTTGTTTCGTTCAGAATGGTTCCAAATGAAGGAGTTGTATTAAGGGGAGGGCTAACTATTATAACCTGAAATAAATACCAGGGCCAACGGATGGTGTAGCAGTTATGTCACTGGACTGCCACATAGCTGATCATGATTCAAGTCCCAGATCCAGTGGCTTAAAACTCATGCCGGTGCGTGTGCGTGTGTGCCCAAGATCCCAGGAGGAGAATGGAGGAGAAGGGATTATGGCACGGCTATCTCTTCTGGGGGGTGATTTCTTGCTTTCTGTCTTTACCTCTCCGGCGAGCTCACATGCCCTATTGCAAAAATCTCCCCAAAAAGAAAGAAAGAAAATACTGAGGTAACACTACATGTCTACATTGGTAAACATGCATAACAGGGTACTTCAAAAAGTCCCTGGGAAAAAGGAGTTAAAGTCTAATTTATTTGGCACAAATTGTAATCCGTGCATAGATTTTCTTTTTCATAACATACATTTTCCATACACTTTTTAGAGACTCCGTGTATACCCTCTGATGCGAAGAAGGAATTCATAGACCACTTGCAGCTTGGTAAATCAGACAGGCCAGAGATGAGAATCCTTTGGGGAATTCGGCTGATGTGGTGGTCAAGGGCACTGGACTCCCACATGGCCAACCTGTTCAAGTCTGGGAACCTGCTTTCTCACACACACACACACTCTCTATCTCTCTACGGTCAAATTTAAATAAATAAATAAAGTTAAATAAAATCATTCTTTTTTAAAAAAAGAATCCTTTGTAATAATTTATCTGAGACTTTTTGAAAATGAGGTGGTTAACTAGAGTGACTTTTTCATTACTTAATGAAAGTTCGAAGGACTTGCAGAATAAGAACCCCAGACCCTGCCACACCAGGTCTCTAAGCCTTTGTGAAGGCAGCATTTCCCGGGCTGACGCCTCCAGCCTCTGAGCACCTGTTTTTGCGACACTCTCCTTCCCGGTTGAGCTCACGTCCACCCGAGGGGGCTTCCACCAGCTCCCAGAAGTTCCCTGGACCGCCCCTCAGCACCTGCCCCAAACAGGGGCTCCTGCCCCCAGGCTGCTCCTCCAGCGTCCGGTGTCCTTGAGGTCGTAGGTGCAAACCCCGCTGCCCCGGAGGAGCAGCCCCACCCCAGAGAGGCGGGCCGGCCCCTAGCCCAGCGCGGTCGCCCGTCCGCCTCGACCCGCCCGGAGGAGGCCGTACCGTCGGCGCTGCGCCCCCTGGGGGCCGGGCGGGGCCCGCCCGGGTGTCCCTCCCGGGCCGCCGGACCGCCTAATGGCGAGAAGGCTGTGCCGCGGCCACTTCGGGCGGGCGGGCCGGGCCTGCAGAGGAGTTGGGCTATTTTGTAACTGCACCATCCACCCAAGCCTCATTACCACCTCTTAATGAGACCCCTTTACTCCGTGACGTGCAACCGCTCCATCTCATTAAGGAAATCGCTCTTCAATGCTGATTATTTTATTTGCAGCCATAATTATATTTCTTTCGGCTAAATCACGGTTTAATCGAGCCCACATGGAGGGCAGCAGCACTAATTACGGCGGGGGATGCGGCGGCGGCGGCGGGCGCGGGCCGGCTAGGGTGGGGGGGGCGGCAGGGGGTGCCCGGGCGGCGGGCGCGGCCGCGGGGCCCGCGGGCGGGGAGGGGCGCGGGCGGGGGGCGGGGGCCGGGCTCAAACACAACAACTTATTACTTCTAATTCCCCAACTGTCACCAAATCACCTGCACGAAACAAGAATCTAATTTGTTAAGCTGGCATGTCTGCAGATGGAAGATCGATCTTCTCTGTAGATTTCTCTAATTGAGTGAATATAGACGCCCGGAATTAGCCGGACTCGGGCTGCGGGGTGGGGGCGAGGGACAAGGAAGGGGAGTGGAGAGAAAAGAGGGGAAGGGAGGGAGAAGAAGGAGGAGAGGAAGGGAAAGAGAGAAATGAGAAAGAAGAGAAAAGGGAAAGAGGAGACGGGAAGAAGGGGCGAAGACGGAAATGGAAAGAGGATGGGGAAAAAGTGGAGGTTGAAAAGGGAGAAAAGAGAAAGGAGGGAAAAGAGGAAGTCGGAAGAGGAAAAGAGTGGATGGAAAGAGGAAAGGAAGAAGATAAAGAAGGGAGGAAAAGGTAGGGGAGGAGAGAAGAGCCTATTTGAGGAAGGCTCATTACCTATAGAATCATCTCTCCCTTCCCCACTTCACCCCCCAAAGTGCCTGTGCTGGGGACGCTGAGCCGGGTGGCTGTCACAAACCTGGGACTCACCGCTGATGAAAAGAAAAACAGGTTGGGATGGTGGGCCGGGCGGGAGCGAGGGGGAGAGAGCGAGCGCTGCTGGCTCGAAGAAATGGCTTACAGAATTACATTTGTTTTTCTTGTGATTTTATTAAAAGTCACTCCTCATCTCCAGAATGCGTGAAAATATCTACTTTCCACTCAGATACACCACATTAACTTGTTGGAGGCGAATTTGTTTGTTTGTCTATTTTATTTATTTGCTAGATAAGATTGATGCAGTCTTATTAGCGCTATATCTAGTTATAGAAAGAGATAAGGATGAGATGTTTTTCTTTTTATTCCAATTACTAGCCTTGTCACCTAACTGAATAACTGATATATGATTATTTATCCTGAGTAAATAGAAATCAGAAAAGCAACGAACTTAACACATGCAAACAAAATCTCTATGTCACTTATTATATTCCGTGTGGCTAATTGGGGCCATTAAAATTACGAGGCAAAAGGCAAAAAAGAGAAGCAAGCTACGCAGTCAGGGGGCGGGTACCGATCCGTCATTGTTTTGTGTCGAGCTTTCTGCATTGAGGGCCTTCTGCATTGAGGGCCGCGGGTACCAGTTGTTAGGAAAGATCGGAGGAAAAAAATAAGGGACTGGCTGCTGCGCCCACGAAGAGTCATGCGGGCAGACTGGCTGGCTGTAGTTTGCAAACTCGAATGTGTGGGAAACTGTTTTGACTAGATATAGACACACACGTACACACACAATGTTGAGTTTGTGAATCGCCAAAGGCTCCTGGGAGGCAAAGGAAACCAGACTCTTCGGGGCCAGTTTCTGCTCTTCTTCAGGCGGTCGGATGCCCTGCTGCTCTGAGGCCCAGGTAGTGGGCAGGTACTGTACACACAGGCACACAGGCACACGTGTAATCACACGCTCACGCAGCCCTGGTCCCTGCTCTGGGGGAAAAAAAAAAGGGAGAAAGGAAGGAAGGAAGAGGCAAAGAAAGCCTGGCACATAGGTCCTTGGCATTTGGCTCTGAGCCTGGGAAGCCAGGGTCCTGTAGGCAGAGTTTTTGCAGCCACCGACTCCCAAGCTGACCTCAACCCGACAACCCTGCCCAAGACGGGCCCAGGGTCCCTGAGCTTCCCGGCCCAAAGAGGCCTGGGGAAGCATGTTTGGACTGGGCCCAGACCCCTTTGGCTGTAGGTTAAAGACGCTTCACAGTGCCCTCAAAGGGCCCCACTCTAAGGCGAGCCAAGGGCGCTTTCGAAGGGGCCGGGCAGAAGCACTCAGGCAAAGCCACTTTGGCTGTGGTCTCTTTGGCTGGGAACCTCAAGAGAGTTCTTTTATGCAGAGAAGTGTGGAAGCGCCCATCACCCCTTCTCAGAGGCTTGGCTGCCCTCCCAGATCTCCTTTTTCCTCTCAAACCAGCATCCTTACATGAACCATACGACGTCGAGCGGTCCCAGACTCTAGTGGGGCCAGATGTGGATCACCGACCACGGCCTGAAACGGGGTGGGTGTGAGGGAGGATGGGGACTGGGGGAGGTTTTGGCGCCTGGGTCAGGATGTGCTAAAAAAGAGCGGTCACCATTGTCCCCCATGCAGTGGACTTGATGGTGTCCTTTACGCTCTTCCTGTGTCTACCCCCACTCTTCAGTCTTTCCCGGCTTCTCAGGTAGGCTTGAGGAACACGATCTGATTCGCTTCTGGGTTATTGCCTATCTGGAAAAGTAAACAGGAGTGTTCAAGTCACTTGATTTGTTTTCTGTAAGCAAATAATACCCAAAAGCATGGCTGTAATTTACCACGAATTAAAATTGATTCTTTTCATCAGGCAAGAAAATAGGAAAATGTGAGATCGTTAATTATTGAGGGAGGCGCTCCTCATTAAAGGGAACAATGTTACAATTCAGCATTTAATAGCAGGAATGTGAATAATAACGCGCCATATTTCAGCCCACTGTCTGCAAAGAAAAAAAGAGCAGTTTACAAACAACCCAAGCAGCAGCCGAAAGTTACATTTAATAAACACCCCGAGGTTTCTCTAAGTGGAAAAAGCAATTAGGGCTCTGGGCACACTACCCACTTCTTCCCTGAGCACTGGTATATATTTTTATTCTCTGTCTCTACAAAGGATTCGCAGGGAATGCGGGAATACAATTAGAAGGGAAATCAGAGGTATGAACCCAATCAGCACCAATCCATCTTTAAGGCACTTGCCGCCCGGATCCTTCCACGCCATCCCACCCCCTAATTCAGCCACACCACGTTTCCAAGTCTTGTTCTAAAACGGCCGGCAAATCAGGAAGAAAGTCGTTCAAGATGTAGTTGTGCTTGTAATTTACATAATCAGTCATCAAGACTTTGTTAAAAAACAAAGAAAAACTCCCCAAAAAGCTCAACTTCTCTCAGAGGTACAGGTTTCTCTGGCTCTGTCTGGGCGCACGGGTGGTGGAGGCCAGGAGCGAGTTCCCTGGCCTTTAAACGTTCTTTGTGCTTCGTTAAAAAGAAGGGGGGAAAGAGAGAAAGAAAAAAAAAATGATTTCCCTGTGCATCGCCCCTTGGCAGGCTCTTGTACAAAATTCAATCTCTATTTTTTATGAGAAGTAAACTGTCTAAATAAATTTTATTAGGGGCAACCAATATATTTTCTGGTAGTTCCCTTTGTTCCACTTCTACGTGTGTGTAACAATCTAAAACCTATTTATTGAGGAAAAATCACTGGATCCGTCATAGAAAATCCTTTTACTTTGCTTTGAAGTGATTTCTGAAGACATTCTTGTCATTCCGAAGATTTGGGGGCCATTGCGCTAAAGCCTCGCCTTGTTAGGGACTTCAGTTCCCATGATCATGTGGGAAATGCCTTAAATTATCAACAGCAATGGGCCTGACCGGCACTTTCCCGGCTGCCCCAGGAACGTGGGAAGATGACGGGAAATAAAACTCCGGTAAATACATCTCAGGCGCTGCCCAGGTGGATTCAGACATTGGTCAAAACGAGCTGCCGAGAGGGAACCCGGCGCGGGGGGCGAGCACCTCACATCCTGACTATTGTCGTATCCGTCGCCACGCCTGCTGGCGGCCTGCGCTCGGCTCTGGCTCCCGGCTAAGGCTCCAGCTTGTGCCCGCCCCACCTCGACGCCCCCTCATCGCCCCAGTCACCCCCGCCCACTCTCAGATTTCCCTTTCTTTCTTCTTTTCCCTTTCCTTTCGCCCTCTCCCCCCTATCTGAGATGCTTATGCTCTGAAGTCTTGGAAGAAATGATTTAGTTTGTTTATACTGCTATAAAAATCAAGACCAATAGAAAAGTCATAAAATGAAGCGGGCTATCAATCACGGCGCAACATTGTTATTCAGCGGTTACTAACAGAGATGGATAATCCTTTGATTTCGTCCCATTGTTATTACTCTGATGTGTCTTCACATTAACTATTACACATTTATTTATCGACCTGAAAGATACAACAAAACAGAATATACGAGCGAGTGCGTGTGGGAGGACTCGGCACAGCCCACGGCTGTTGGTTGGTGGCCGTGCGGATGGGGACACGAACGCTCGTGTGCACACACGTATAGACTCGCGGCCTCACGCCCTACTTCTCTGTTCCCAGGTCGCGGCCTCTCCTCCCTCCCTCCAGACGGAGTGTGGCGTCTGGGCGGTTCGCACCTAGGCGAACCTGCGGAAAAGCTGGGCCTCCCGAGCCTCTCCGTTAGCCAGTTCCCTCCACCTCTGCTCCTGTGTTCCGGTCTAGATACCCGGCAAACCCCACCCAGGTAGACAGAAACCCCCCTTCGAGTCCCCTGGACGTGCGCGGCCGGGTGCGCACTCCCGAGCCACGTCCTGAGCGCACGCCGCCCCGCCCCGGGCTGCAGTCCGGCCTCCTGCTACGCGTGCCGGGTGCTCTGGCTTCTAGATTTGAGGTTTGGCTCGGGGGGGAGGGGAGGAAGCTTTTGTTGGAAGGACTCTGCTTTAAGTCTCCGACTCCTCTCAGGCGAAACCCTTCTAGAAGGTGCACCCAGCACTTGCCAAATGCCCCCGCGGCTCCCAGACACGCCGCAGTCCTTCGGTTTCTGCCAAACCCAAATCTGCGGCCGCGACTGCCCAACCCCGCATAGGCCGAGTAAGAAGCAATCGCTGCGGCCGCTGAAACCCGGTCAGGCTCGGGGCTTCCGGGAAGCGGTCTTTGCAGCTTGGAAGGAACCGGTGTGGCCTGCATTCACACGTGTGTGTGCATGTGTGTGCGCGAGCACGTCTGTGTGCACAGGAGGAGGGGAACAGACTACAGGAGGGAAGGAGGAACCAAAACTGCCCCAGAGTTCTCTTTGCCGCCTCCTTTGTCTCCTTGTTCGGTCCCTGTCACACACACAGCTGAGGACACACACACACACACACACACACACTTCCTCTCGCATCTGCTCTCAGGCAGCATTTCCAATGTTTTGTGTAAGTCAATTGGACGGGGAACAAAAAAAGCCATTTGCTCGGTATTATTTAAAACAGACTTCATAGGGCCACCCTTTTGTGGAAGCTTTATTTGCACTAAATGAATAATCTTAATTGCATCACCCTCGAATTAAAAATCGATGTTAATCAAGTTGGGAGTAGTAAATATCAGTTTTCATTGTGCCTGGGTAGAGGGCATTTTTCTTGCGTTGCAGATAAAAATACAAGTCAAATAACTTAAAAAGGGCATTATGTTCTGCTACAAATACAATTGAAACGGATTGTTTAGGAGCAGATCAGAAATGGTACAGAATTTTGCACTTAATTTCCTCAGTTATCATTTACAATAAGAACCTCTGGGCTTGACAGCCAAGTCTAAACAGTAGTAAATTAGTACAAATTTATACTGATTTTACTCTAATAATCGTAATAAAAGCTTATAGATTTGGCACTAATTACATAAATGCCTAATGATCTTGAAAATTACTCTGGTTAGAAATATATTACTAATCTAAACTTTGTTGTTGGCTGGCTCTGAAAAATCAGAACATTAGAAATGGTTCGCTTCACTTGTGCAAAGCACTTTAAATTGTTCAAGTAGTTTAACATATTCAAGAGGAAAATAAAGAGCATTTAACTTTATTTACAGCCTTAGGTGGAATTGAGAGCGGAGCTGAACTTAGAAACTTTGACCAAACGAGCGGGTTAGGGGTCAGGACTTGAGCGTGGGCCTGGCAGAGAAGCCAGAACCCGGAGGGAGCCGGGCTAGAGGGGTGCAAAGCTCCTGAGCCTCTGCTGCGCGCGGGCCCTCAAAGCAGACAGCCGGAGCAGTCGGTGCTCGGGGAGCCCACCCCTCCTTGCGCTCTAGGTCCAAGGCGGAGTTGGGACTTGCTAGGCTCCCGGGCCCCGCCAGGGCGCCTGGACCCAGGCGTAGGCCTGCTGAGCAGCGAGCGAAGTCTCGGAACTGACTGGAGGCCGCGGCGTGCCCTCGTCGTGCCCGGAGCTGGCAGGCCCGCACCAGCGGCAGGCCATTGTCGCCCTCTGTGCGCGGGCGGGGGTGGCTCTCGGGTCAACAGGGGGTCATACTCTGTGCTGGCTCTTGCCCTGTTCCTGCCCCAGGAAGAACTCGCTCAGAACTGAACCTTTGAAGCGAGCCGGGCCGGGCCGGAAAGAGGAAAGGTGTGTCCGGAGCGAAATCGCTGGGAAGAACTAACGGCGGCCGGGCCCAGGCGCTCAGGGAGAGGCCGAAGCGGCCGCCGCTGCCTAGGCTGCTGCTCGCGGCTGGAGCTGCCAGGGCCGCCGCCGCCGCCTCCTCCGGGCGGGCGCGGGCGGGCGGGCGGAGTGGGGGACTCTCCGGGCGCTGACATTTGCAGGCTGCCCTCCTGATTGGTCCCCTCGCCGAGCTGCTCACGGGTTCATTCAACTGTTAAGCACCTCCCCGTCTCTCTAAAGGACATTATAATGCAAGAAGCCCCCTTTTTAACCACAAACCGAATTTTCTTTCATTTAGGTGATCTATATATATCTATATCGTATAGCTTATAGCTTATATCTATTTTAAATAACTTAAAGCCGCTAAAATTTGGGGGGGAACAGCTTTCGCCCTGGAGCGGTGCGCGATGCTGTCTCACGCCGACCTCCTGGACGCCAGGCTAGGTGAGTGCGCGCCTCTCGCCCCGGCAGCCAGGAAAAGCCTGGGCAGGAAATTGTCAATTTGTTCCTTATTTTACCTTAATGCGCCCTAAATGGACTAATTTCTTTAAAAGTAATTGTGCTGCATTAAAGTTTAATTTGATTTAACATCGTCTTTTAAAAAAAATCTATGGAATATGTAGATACAAAAAAGGAGTTGGGGAATGTTGCTACTTTTTGTTTTTCTTATTTTTTTCTCATTTCCCCTCCCCCTTATTTTTTCCGAAAGGCGATCTACCGCGTGATAATTTGTTTGGAGGTGTTTCTCTCCCTCTTTCTCCCTCCTGTTTACTTTGATTTGGGATTTCTTTCTCCGTTTTCCCCTCTCGTTCTCGCTCCCCATTACCTTCTTTCCTCCTCCTCATCTAAGCCTGGAAGTGGTCGAATGTGTAAAAAATCTGAAGGAGTAGCCGCTCCCATCCAGGCGGATTTGCTAAGGGTGCTGGTTGAGAACGAGAAAAGTCAAATTCCTCTTCAGGCATCTCCGCCTTCTGCAAGGGACTCGGCGTTGCCAATGGCTTAGAGGAACGTGCCTTTTATTTCTCCGGAAGGACCAGTCGAAATATCTAAAGTTTGATTCACTGTTACGGCTCAAGAGTTTACTCGAGTTTCCTGAATGCTATCTGGGTTGCTGGCTCGGGGCTTCCGGTTTGGGAATCTTTGGTGATGGATGTGACTCCATTTTCCAAACACTTTCTCTGATTTGAGGGGGAGGCGGAGCTGATTTGGGTTGATTTCGGGGGGTGGAAGCTCGCAGAGGTATTCATCTTCCGAAAGCGAGCGGGGAGCGGCGGCGGGCCGAGGTAGAGCGCTTCAGGCTGCCTAAGCGCAGGTGGGGCAGCAGCCGAGGAGTCGTTTCGTTTGCTTTCCTTCCCTGGGTCGGAGCTTTGGCTCTAGGTGCCCGAGCGCTCCAGGGCTTCTGTCCACGAAAGGCCCGCGGAGGCGCCTGTTACTGCCGGGACTGGGAGAGCGTTATTGCGGGAGAGCCGTGGACACGTGCTGATTACTAAGAGCCGGCCCCGCAAAGAGGGCAACCGGCGGGGAGATGTCACCTCAGCCCGGGTGTCCGAATTCTGGGGAACCCAGCTGGGCACCCGGGACGTGTAGGCAGCCGGGCGAGCCTGGGCGCGGAGGGAGTTGAGGAGGGGGCCGAAAGAGGGCCGCGCGCGGAAGACAGTCCCGCGTGGCGTCGCCAGGACAGTAGTGACCGCAATCCCCTTGCCTCCCCAGGTATGAAAGATGCCGCCGAGCTGCTGGGCCACCGGGAGGCGGTGAAGTGTAGGCTGGGCGTGGGGGGCTCGGACCCCGGGGGCCATCCGGGGGACCTGGCGCCTAACTCCGACCCAGTCGAGGGAGCCACTCTGCTGCCTGGGGAGGACATCACCACAGTGGGCTCGACCCCGGCCTCGCTGGCGGTGAGCGCCAAAGACCCCGACAAGCAGCCCGGGCCCCAGGGCGGCCCGAACCCCAGCCAAGCCGGCCAGCAGCAGGGCCAGCAGAAGCAGAAGCGCCACCGGACGCGCTTCACTCCCGCACAGCTCAACGAGTTGGAGAGGAGCTTCGCCAAGACACACTACCCGGACATCTTCATGCGCGAGGAGCTGGCGCTGCGGATCGGGCTGACTGAGTCCCGAGTGCAGGTACACCGGGCTGGGGCGCCGGGACGGGGCCAGGAGGAGGGAGGGTGTGGGACGAGAGAGCCGGGTCCTTTCCCGGCTGCCTATACAATCCTGGGTGGAATTAGCTCCTTCGTGCTCAGAAACTAGTCTCCATACAGCTCCAACGGACACGCAAGCCCCCATCCCGACCCCGTCGGTACAGCCATGTCCCCGCAAAAAATCCTCAAAAGCGAAGCTCGGTGTCCTTGGCTGCGAGGTTCGCCGCCTTCCTCCACAAAAGGCCACCTGGAATCTCCTAGGCAGCTAAGCCAAGCGCACCTCAACTCCAGCTCTCCTTATTGACAAATATTTCATTACCCGCTAATGAGTTTGTGTTAAGCATCTGGAGAAACAGGAGAAGGCAACAATTACACAGAAAGCACAAAAAGGGAGGAAATAAGGCAAAATGGGGACCTTTCAAAAAAGAGCCACACTCAGGTTTCGCTGTGTTGTTTTATTCTCTGAAATATCCTTCTTCCACCGCTCTCAGGCAAAATACCCTTAACACTTAGGTTTTCCAGGGGTTGAACTTTGGTTGTCTACCAGTGCGACAGGGGTGGTGGTGGAGCGTTGTTTAGATTCCTCACCGCCTGGGTGAGTTGTTTTGTTTTGTTTCGGTTGGGTTTATGTTTTTAAGATTCCCGTAAGGAAATTCGAAGTGGGAGGAATAAAGGGTTTCTGAGGTAGAAATCCTACAGGAAGAAGCGATAGGCTTAAGGAGGGAATGGTTAATAGGTATTAAGCAAAAACCGTTGCTGACCCCTTATTCTCTTCCAATCATCCTCCAAGATGTATGCTCTACGTAACCTTAAAAAAAAAATACCTATAACTTTTCTGAAAACTGGAGAATAAACTATAAGTCTAATGAATCCCATGTTTTTTTTTAACCTTTTAAAATAATAAAATCCATTAACTATTTTATAGACAGGTGCCTGGAGATGAAAAGCCAAGACACGGTTAGTTTTGAGCTATCCAGGGTGCTGAAAGCCTTCCTTCGCTGTCCTGGTGGTACTTTCTGTCCCATATACTGAGTGTCAACCTGACTAATTTGCTAAAACAGAGCTACTTGGTTTTAGAAATTCACTGTAAAGATTTCAATTACATTTCGTTTAAAAAGTCAGCGAGGAGGGTATCCATAATCACAGTGTTGAATATTTGTCTTTATTTGGCATTTTAAAGATAGCATAAACTGGAAAAATAGCACGTGCCTCTGTTCTGTCAGTAAATAAATGTCACCAGGGACTTAAAATGGTCAAATTAACAAAGTAATATTCAGAGTATAACATAATGATTAACATTGTAATTAAATATAAGTCTGGGTGATTTTGTTAAGTGAACTCTAAAAGCCCTGAAACATGGGCTATTGAATGGTACACCGACAGCATTGTGTAGAGATATATGTTATTATGCGCTTTAAGATTTTGTAACTTCTTTTTAATCTGAAGTCGAGTTCAAACCATTACAGAAATATACAATTTAAATATTTTAATGATAAAACTTGTCTATAGATTTAGTACTGTAGGTTCAAAATTCACAAATTTGCTTTTGGTCCCTCAAGAAAAACACTATTAATTTTTTGTGTCATGGAGTAAAGTGCTGTGTTTTTAACCTACATACACACTGGCAATTATTTTAAATTAAAAGAGAACTTAGAATCACAAGTAAAATATAATGGGACAACTGATTTTATTAAAAAAAAAAAAAGAAGTCTATTAAACTTTATTAGGTCTTCCAAAGGTTAATGACAGTGATTTTTAATAGAAAAAATTTGTAAATGGAATAAAATACAAATTACATAATAGAAAGTTATTTTCAAAAAGTACACAGAAGAATATGCAAGAAGAAAGAGATAAAGTACTTTAATTGTTCTAGCATAATGTTCAACTGAAGATAATAGCTTGAAGCTGCTGATAGAAACAATTTAATAGAATGGCAATTTCAATATTTTTAAAAATAATGTTCCAGAGTTTAAAAAGTAATCAGATCAACATAACCTTCTTAATTAACATTTCAAAATGATTAACATTATGTAATGTAATGCAAAAATAATTTATGGAAAATGTATTTACTTCACAATTCACTGTACCATTGCTCCTTGACCAATTTCAAATTAAATAGTAATTGGTTTATGTTCTTATATGATGAGTACTTCATAGTTTTCTTTATAGTTAACAGATTGCCACACATTCTTTTCTGTATGTGGGCCACTGCACTGATTAAAAATGATCTAAACATTTAATTTATTGCAATAGTATGTATCTAAAAATGCTGTTTGATTCCAGACTAAATTATCCAATATTCTTATTTTAAAACCTATACCTGGTGTATATCACATTTTTATTTATTAAAGCACCTTAACTCACATGGAGGCCAATTCTATATCTGATATCACTCCTCTTTTCTGGCTAGTGTAATAAAACCATTCCTTTTATAGCATGCCATTATTAGAAACCAATTTCAGAATTATTTATAACCTGGAATGGCTTATTAAGCAGCAATGCGAGAATCATGCAAATTACGCGATCAAATGCAATATAATAAGCATAATCATTAGTCTCTAGCACGGATTAATTAACTTTCAATATTTTATTTACATAAAAACCAAATCAGTGAAATAACTTCTGCACAGTCAGGCTTGCCTTTCAATATTTTATACGAACAAAAATAATGTGCTGTAATTCCATTGACCGTGTCCCCCAGAATGGCCCTGTCACCTGCCACATCTTAATAGGGGGACAAGCTGAGAGTATTTTCTAGTTTTCTAATGGAATGAGAAATTGCATTTTCTTCCTCTCCCAGCACTATTAAAGTGTAATGAATTCGGCCCAGAGTTCACGGCTGGCTGATCGAAATGAACCTGAGATCTAGGCTTTAATACAGCTCCCCAGATTTCCTCCCAAATCTTCACATTAATCATTTGCTGGATTCCAATGAGATCTTCATAAAGCGTTTGCTTCGCGGGGAGAAAAAAGTAATATTCTCTCTTTCTCCCCCTCTTTCTCTATTTCTGAGCCATTTATAGCTGGGGAATTAAACGGGCTATATATTTTAAAATACATTTACAGTATGTCTATATTACTGTAACAGCAGATATCATGAAAGTGGATTTTTAGATTCCAACCTCCATTAGATTCTCACTGTTGTATTAAACATTTTCAAAGAAGAGCTGCATTTCAAACTGAGTACAAAGTTGGCCTGTGGCTGTGGTTAATATATTTCCTGGAGTTGTCATCTGTGCATTCTAAAAATCTCCCTTAGGTTTTGCCTGCATTTTAATCCGTCATGCTCTAGTTTTCAAGTGGAAACATTCACATTTTAAAAACATATGCATCATAGCTTAGAACGGAGGTGCTTAGACCCCATGCAGTTTTTTTTTCCCCAACCCCAGTAAGCCATGAAACATAAAAAAATTTGTAGCCATCATTTGACTACTAACCCTCAAACATAATTGAGCACGATTTTTCCATTATTCCTATAACATTTAGTTCTTTAACAGCTGTTCTTTTCCGCCTGTGCCTGAGCAGATCTGAGAATCAGAAACCTTTCCAGGAGCCTTGTTTTTTTACTGGTCAATTCACTCCCACCCCTTCTTTCTTCTGATTTTCTTTCCACTCCTCCTCACACAGCACACCACCACCACCAGACATTTGAGGATTTACTGGTCTGGCAGACTGTTAGTGACCAGTTTTGTCTTTACCAGATAACCTCTCAAATATATCTGGATGCAGCGAGTGAGGTGTGGGAACCATGTGGACATAAATGCCAGCCCTGTTTAGGGCTCCATCCCATCTATCTCCTCTCCATCCAGCACTGGGTGGGCGCTGCAAAGCTACTTGGGACCACAAATCTTCTTGCTGTGCCTTCCTTCCCTTCTGTGGGTCACTCTGCCCAAGGCTGATAACAGCTCAATCCTGCTGCATTGATCCCATCCACCTTCAAAGGCCCTGCTCCCTCATTAATCCCCCACGCCATCAGCTTAGGGGTTGTAAGGAAGAAAGGACTTGAAATATATACCTAACACTGACTCTCGGGTAGGCAGCTATGTGGGAAATGGGGTACAAACTGGAGAAAGATTGGAGTAGTGGTCGATCGTGCCAGGATGCCAGGGCCTCCCCAAAGCTGAATGAGAATTTTAGACTGTAATACCATTCACGCTGGTAAGTGAGGAGATTGTATCTTAACTTGCTTAGGTGTGAACACAGGGCTGTGCAATGCTTGTGTACATAGAACAGAGGGCAGGTCTGTCCATAATACTGATGCTTGAGCTTGCAGAGTAAATGCTAACTGGATTGGATTAATGGATGAATAACCTTTTTGGCCACAAATACGGTGGTCAAATTGCCTTGGCCAAATTCTAAGAGGAAATTCAATCAGTACCTGAGATGTGTCCCATATCATTTATATTTAAGCATAGTAAACCTCCAGCTGACTAGACTTTAAACTGCAAGTAAGCATGCTGGCATTTTTTTTTTTTAAAGAATAATCCACATAGGGAGAGAATGGAGTTTACTTGGTATATTTCAGGCAAAACTTCCCCTGTACTAGTGCATTTGACATCTTTAGGCAAATTTGCTTGGTAGGACTTGAAATTCCTGAGCCACTGTTAAGAAAGAAAAAGTATGTTTGTTTCCATTTGAAATATATTTTATCACTCTCTCTGAAAAATACATCTGTCTTCTAAGCAAAATTAGATTTGATTCATTACTAGTGTGCATTGTAAACTTGACCTCCTTTAATTTGTATTGGTCAGAAAATTTGCATGTAGTTTACAGATGAAGGGGGGGGGGTGACTTGAGGGAATTGGAGGCCTTGCTACTTGGGATCCCCAGTAAGTTCTTGACCAGAATAGACTTGAAGGCCCTGGTGCTCAGGGTTGTGACTGCGGGTTCCAGCACACCCTCACAGTCCAGACAAAGGTGCCCCTAGAGTGGTTTGAAAATGAGGGGCGGAGAGTTGTGGCAGTAGCCACAGAGGAATCAGAAGTCACAGTAGTGAACCAAACACCACCGTTAGTTCAGTGGCACTCACTTTCCCACACGGATCGCTATATTAACCTCTCCGCTCTGTCAACCATGGCGTTAGGGGTTTTCCTTTGTCTTTCGATTTTGAAACTGACTATGTCATCCACAGTCCTTCATCAATTTCCAAATTTCCAGCGTTTCTGAAAATTCTATACCTCATCAATGTTATAAGGCACGCTATTAAGCCACATGGGTACACATGTTTATCTTCATTTGTACACCTGTGGGTCAAGCCTTGACACATGCCTGCCTGCAGATTTGTGCATCTGTGCTGTGCACAGAATGTGCCAGCGTGCAAAGGCGTGAACGCTGCACGCGGTGGTATGTTAACCATTATTAAGCACTCCGGGGCACGATCTCTCAGCAGCGTGATAGTCTTCTTTGGGTACATTGGGCGCCAGTTGCTACCAGCTGCTGGAGAACCAGGGTGTTTGGCTGGGTGTGTTGGCACGTGGTGCCGATGGCATTTATTCGACCTGGGGTTCAGTGGCTGTTTCTCATACTCAAGCCCCTGCCTCTTTGGCCTTGGGGCTCTCTAACAGAGCTGTCTCCCGCCCGTCCGCTCCAGGTGTGGTTCCAGAACCGGCGCGCCAAGTGGAAGAAGCGCAAGAAGACGACCAACGTGTTCCGCGCGCCGGGCACGCTGCTGCCCACGCCCGGCCTGCCTCAGTTCCCATCAGCCGCCGCCGCCGCCGCCGCCGCCATGGGCGACAGCCTGTGCTCTTTCCACGCCAACGACACCCGCTGGGCGGCGGCCGCTATGCCGGGCGTGTCACAGCTGCCGCTGCCGCCGGCTCTGGGCAGGCAGCAGGCCATGGCGCAGTCGTTGTCCCAGTGCAGCCTGGCAGCGGGGCCGCCGCCCAACTCCATGGGCCTGTCCAACAGCCTGGCGGGCTCCAACGGCGCCGGGCTGCAGTCGCACCTCTACCAGCCCGCCTTCCCCGGCATGGTGCCCGCCTCCCTCCCCGGCCCCAGCAACGTCTCCGGCTCGCCCCAGCTCTGCAGCTCCCCGGACAGCAGCGACGTGTGGCGGGGCACGAGCATCGCCTCCCTCCGCCGCAAGGCGCTAGAGCACACAGTCTCCATGAGCTTCACTTAATGCAGCCGCGCCCCGGCCCGCTCCGCCCCCGGCGCCGCCCCGGGGTCGCCCGACGCCCTTCTAGCGCGCGCCGGGACCCCAGCTCCCTGCCCCGGCCCGCCCCGGCCTCCGCCCTCTGGTCTGTCCCCGCCTCTCCCCTCCACTTGCTCCGGCGGACCCCAAACCCCAGCCGCGAGGCCTGCCCTCCGCCTCATTTCGCCCGCCCGCGGCCCCCTGCCTCCCGAAAGCCCCTCTCCCAGGTCCCACCACCGCCTGCCTCGGCCGGGTCTCCAGCGCCTCCCCACGCCTGCCGGCCGCCCGCGGCCTCCCGGCTCGCGCTCGTCGTGCTAGTGCCCTCCTCCCGGCCTTCTGCCTGGCGCCGCTCCACCCGCACCTTGGACAGGACGCCCGCGCACCCCTATCCCCACCTCCCCTCGGGCCCCTTCTTGCCCCACACCTCACGTCCCTTCTCCCCGCGCCCGGCCAAACGCAACCTTCCCGCCATTTTACTTACCAGGGAGTCGACTCAGGATCTGAAATCAGACACCAATGGACTGGTTTGTGGGCAGAAACACACACACTCGCACTCTCGCTCACGCTCAGACACTACACACTCGTGCGCGCGCGCGCACACACAGTGCACCTAGGTCACACACGGACGTGTTCAAGGGACAGCACAAAGTTAGGGATTTTTGTCTCCAAGGAGGACAAGCATCTGCCACCAACCGCCTCATCTGAGGGCCCAACTGCTAGAATTTGAGTTATCCTTGCGTTCTTTTGAACTCTTTCTCCTCTGCCACCACTCTACCTTGTCCCGTCCGCCCAATCACGTTCTTGCAGCCCTTATTGGCTTGCAAAAGAACACTTTTATTTTATTTTTTAAATTTTCTTAAGCACAACTGTGTGAGGGGGAGAGAAGGGAAGGTTCTCAGGAGGAACCTGCCAGTGGATTGGGTGGCTGGTGTAGACTAACGCAGTCATGTGACGAAGAAGAGGCGATCTTACCCATTTTGATAAGTCTTTATAAGGAAGAACAAAACAAACATGTAAGCAAAATTTCCTTTTGTAAAAGCAAAAGCCACATTCTCTTTTCTGGATCCTTCAGGACTGGGGTTTGTTTGCTTCCTTTTCCGTTTCTCTTCTCGCTGCTCTGTGCCCTTGGTTGTTTTGTGGTCGTCCTGTTGTTCCCTCGTGCCCCTCGGCCACCTGCTGGCCGCCGGTGGGTGCACTCGGACATCTACAACCCTGCAACTTTGTACAGAGAAACACAATCAGCTCTTTCTGCATGTGCTGGTCAAATCCAAACCCAGAGAACAGAAGCGCTTTCTAAGAATGAACAAACATGTGAAATAGGATGTTTTGTGTAGATAAAGCATTCTTGTTACATACTGGTCAATTTGTGATATGTTTTAACTTATTGTCTGTGCTTATTTATGGAATTTGGTTTTCTTAATAAATGTTTGAGCTAATATAAAGCATATTATTTGACTTTTCCGGACAACTTTATATCAAGTTAAATGTAAATGAATAAAATAAAATCATTTTCAGTATGTGATATGGAGAATGATGGGTTTTGGTGTGACTCTGAATGCCGGGAAGGGTCTCCTGGGGAGAGAAGAGAGGAGATGTCTTGGGGAGTCTTATATTCTTGCTTCTTGCCGTTTGGGTCGTGTCCGCCCGGGACCTCCAGTGGGTTGGGGTTCGGGTCCTGGGTTGCGTGGTGCTGAGGCACAACGTCGTCCCTGGAAGGCCTGGCTTTGGGTGGTGCTGCCTGCAGGCCAGACGCTCAGAGGCTGGTCCCGAGTGCCCCACGCGAGCTCCAAGCCCGGGTGAAGCATCAGAGCCATCCGCGGCTTCTAATCCCTGCACGCGTGTGCTGTAGCCGCTGCCAGCACGGAACTCAGGCCCCAAGGGTTGGCAAGCTTCCCCTCGGACGCCAGGCAGAGTGCGCCCCTCGAGGGCTGGGCTGCGTGCGCGTGCGGGGAGGCAGTGGGCTGGAAGAGACAGTTCGCACCTCTGCCTTGACAGCCAGGAGCCAGGCCTGGCCCCAGATAGGCAGCAGAGGAGAGAGGCCAGGGCTCTTGCCTTCCCCAGGGCCTAGGCCTGGTGGAGCTCATCCCACACAGACACCCAGGACCTCCCGGATGGAGGTAAATGCAGCGTCTGAAAAAGAGGTGTGGCCAGGACAACCGGGCTGCAGGTGGGCACTAGGCATGGTCTTCCCCCCTGGGTTAGTCTGAGTCCTCACCTTGCGGGAGCTAACCTCAAGTTAGGCACGTGCTCAGGTGACTTCCCCAAAGCAGTAGTAAAAACTGCTGTTTTCCGTAGTCTGAGGGGGAAGGTGGTGGTGTGTTTTAAATTTGAAAGCAAATAGATATCACGGGATTTTTTTTGGGAAGACTAACGGAAATCAATCCTGTGATTTGAAATTTAATGGTCATTATGGACATTGAGAGGGCATCCCTTTTCTCATGGGAAGATTTCTCATTTGGTCGCCACAGACTGAAAACCTTAAAAACGCCCTTGTACTAGAATACAGTATTGTTCCCTGGACTGCATGCAAATTTTAGGAACTCTTGTAATTGTTACTCAACTAGGAGAACACATGGAATCTCTTCAAAGGTGAGGACAAAAAGACACGATTTTCTGAGATAAGGAATATTCACATATTCACATTTCCTTTGTAATTGTAAGTGGAAGTAAATTGGTGTATGTGTTTACAGAATATTTCAGTTCTACATTTTAAAAAGAACAGTCTTGATATAACATGAAAATATTAGAGAACAATATGCTAATTTGGGATTTCATATAAAAATGGAACATATCTGTATTTTAGAACTCATTCTAGAATTTAGCAGCACAACCACCAAATTTGTAAACTATTAGTAGATGCAAAATAATTTTTGTTTTTACATTTCATCATACTCTCCCTTGTCTTACGTTAGTGTTTCTTTTTTTTTTCTTTAATTGAAATCATGGGTATCGTAATCTCAAGTCATATTTAAGAGATTGGTACAAATCACAAATTGTTTCACCAGTGAGCATGGAAGGTTGTTTACAAGGATGCTAATTTTACTGCTTTTTTATGCTGCTATAAAGCATAACTTTATGATGTAGGAATGCAATAAAGGATGCTAAATGGAATCTTTAAAAATTGTATTTCTCGAAGGCAAGGGAAATGGGATCTTTCATTTGAAAAAAATGGGCCAACTCAAAACACTGATGAGAAGTTGCAAATCAACTAAAATGACAGATGCTTTCAAAGATACTTATATTTCATAATATAGTGGTTATTTATCAATATTATAATGAAAATGTACAGTTTTTCATTTGACCTGGCTCTGAAATAATATTTGTTTCTATGGTAATAAGCATTTCATATTAAGAATCCTGAACCCTTGAAAGTCATATATACCATTAGGATAAGGGGAGGTGACCTGGCCCAAATTTTTAAAGTTGACAGTTTGCAAAGATAAAAAGCACAGCATTAGAATCGCAATCCCAGGCCTAGAAGACATCTGCCATCTGCTTTTTGAAGGAGAAAAAAAAAAAGAATCATTTTTAACTTTATTAATAGCAAGTCTGACTCAAAGCTGCTAAAGTTATAATAATTACTAATTAAACTTAATGAAGAAATAAAGACAATAATGATCAATAATACCAGAATGCAAGGTAAGTAAGAGCAGCATGCTAGGTGTCCTGGCGCTAATGAATTGCACTTTTTGTTGTTTATGTCTGTCTGATATTCAATGCTGTCTCACATGTTAGCTAGAAAAAGTCAAACTCCATTATGATTAGAAAAAGTCAACTATATGATTGATTTATTTTAATTCATGTATCTATCCTCCTATCTTTACTTTCTTCTTGATACGGGTCTAAATTTCATCCGTGGCATACAAGTGATGGCATAGAAATGATGTCGCATTTACCCTACCCTTTGTTGATGGTGGAAGAAATATGATGTAGGAATGCAGCCTGCTAAAGATGATGTTAGATATTGAATACAAAATAGGATGCAGAGCAATCTGGGTAAATCAAGGTAGACGTGAATGTAGATACAGAAAGGAAATACGAGAGGAAATGCTAACTTTGGTGCAATTTATATTTGACACCTTTAATGACTACTTTCACTGAAAATGAAAATGTGGTTTTAATTTGTATTGTGGACTTTAATTTTTAGGGTAAAGAAAAATCTTAGCTAACCAAGATGTGAATTCTAGTAATGGCAGTAGTTAACCTGTCAATTGAAAGAATGTAACCTCCTTATCTCCTTTTCATGACATAATGGTAATCTCATCTGAGGGCATTTATATGAAGAAATAACAGCATGGCATGGTGAAACTACTGGCTCATTAATCTTGGCATCTACTTCCTACAGGGTTCCTTGATTAGTTAGATTCATTCATCGGGCATTTCAGAGTTTTTGATTTGTCACCATTGGGTAGGTTCACTGAGTTCAGGCTAAATTGAGCCAGAAGCAATGTTTATTAGTAATTTTGTAGTACAGGCTCCCCTAATAATTCAACCCAAATATCTCATCTGAAAAATATCCATTCACCCTCACTTCTAATGTGGGTTGCAGCTGTGTTTATAGGGAATTGAAAGAACACAAGTGATTGGGCATGCATTTTCTAAATTATTAATATGATGGCTAATAGCTATAAACCCATCTTCGTATCCGATGCAGAAATTATGATTCACTTTAAAAATGAAAGCAGCAACAAAGGGAGGCACCCCTGCTTGGCTTTCTGCTAACTCTCTTTAGCGCAGAGCTTTTGGTACAGGAACTGTGGCCTGTTTAGCATGTGGCCATTACACAGAGAAACAGAACAATGCCTTTGGTTTCTCTCATGCACGCTTTATCAAAACAAGACACGGATTTATGAAACTTGCTAAAAAACGCTAGTAAAGCATTTTAGATATGCACTATGCAGAGGGCTCTCTTTTGGCTTGGGTAGCTTATAATCAGTCTCTAAACAGGCATAATCAGTTCATTGTGCAGTTAAGCTGCATCTTCCATCCGCATGGTCAAATATCCTATATATCCAAGTTTCCTTGTTTAAGTCATATTAGATGTAAGAGACATTTGTTGCAGTTGCTCCTGCTGCCACAATCCATCTCAGTTATGTGTTGAGGTAATTCACAAGCACCAGGAAATATATAACTTACCCATCTGACATATATGGTATATGTTCTTTGTATATTTCATTGAAATGTCACAGGGCTTTATGTGCTTTTGCTCTTAGTCCTTATTTCACCTTTTTAAGATAAACTCAAACAAGGTCAGATTAAGAGTTGCAGAAACCCTTAATACTGAAAAGATTATAAGTGATTCTTTTTCTTTTCTAAAAAATAATTATTTTATTTAACTTTATTACTATTATTATTTTTTTCAGTTTGATCAAACAGAGAGAGAAAAAGTGAGAAAACAAACCACCAGTTCCAGAACTTGAACTGCGGTTGGCCATGTGGGAGTCCAGCACCTTTAACCACCACAGCACCTGCTTGCCCCATGATTCTTTTTCTTTTACATAGGGCACATGTACTCACCATGGTGGGAAGAGAGAGTGCAAGCAAGTTTTTCCCTGGGGGTCGGGGAGTGGCCATGCCACAGTCCCTTTTCCATTCTCCTCTTGAGATTTTGGGCATGCATGTACATGTACCCTGCTTGGTTTCAGGTTTCTGGGTCCAGGACTCAGACCATGCAGTTGGCCATGTGGGATCTAGTTACCTGAGCTCCACGCCACCGGCTGGCTCAATCCTTTCTAGGTTTTTTTTTTCTTTTTAAAATTTTTAAAGAGTTTTTTTGCCATTGAGTACATGCACATGTTGGAGAGAGAGAGAGAGAGACAGAGACAGAGACAATGAGAGGGAAAGTGAGAAATCATCCCCCAAGGGAGATGGCCATGTCACAATCACTTTTCCTCCATTCTCCTCCTAGGATCTTGGGCACACGTACCTGGTGTGATTTTTTCAAGCCACCTGTCAGGGATTCAAACCCCGGTCAGCCATGTGGGAGCTCAGTGACATAACCACCATGCCATCTACTGGCCCCACCTTTCTAGATTTTCTAATTGCAAGATTCCGATGCGTTTAGTAAAACAAAACCGGTCTTTGCCGCACTTGTTTTATTATTACATGCTTAGTTTTGCCTTTTAGGTACTCCAACATTTATTTCAAAAATAACTTTTTAGAGGGTGTTTATTTTATTACTTTCCATCTAATACCTTACATTTGAACCCTATTTTTCAGTTTACAGAGGACATTATTTCATTTAAACCATGGTACATTTATGAAGTAGATATTGTAATCCCTAGTTTATAGATGAAGAAATTGAAACTCAAAGCAGTTAAGTGACTTGTCAAAGGTCACATACCTAGTAAGTGACAGAGATCGTTTTTTAACTCACATCTTCAGATCACTCAGTATATGTAACATGTAGACATTGCTCTTATTCTTAAAATTTTTTCAAGGAAGAAAACTAAATAACTTCCCTTTCTTAGAAGCTTAATAATTCACCCTTTTAACTTAAAAGTGAGTTGTTTTGATGGAACATGACAGCTGCATTAAAATAAAACATGGTTTCCAGAATCTAGAAACTCCTTTTCTCTTGAACCTCACCCTCTCTCTAGAGGTTAATTCAAGATAGTTCTAGGGTGCCACTGACAAAGCTCTTTATTGCGTGAAAATTTTTTTATCAATGAAGTGTCTCCTTGTGACGAGCTTTGGGCTGAGGTGGCAAGAAACTTGTGAGATAGCTCTGTGAGTACTGTAAGGAGGATGGCATTGCAGATGGAGAGAAGGGTTGACTATACAGAGGATCCTTGTGTCCCTTGGTGCTTCAGATATGCTTCTTGTCTGTCTTTGCAAAGTTTCATGGGGGAGTCTTTTGATGTTTTTTCTATATAGTATTCAGTAATCAAAATTTAGGATAAGCTGTTTCTCCACATTATTAGAAATCCATTGCCAAGCCTGGATCTTGAGATCTTAGCATTCAAAGGGATCTTTGAAATAATTTCTTGTCCTTTTCTCATTTCTTACCAAGTGAATTTGCGGACTGATTGAATGCAAGATAGAGCTCTACTATTGGCCTAATTGCCTGAAAATCCTTCCTTTTATTGCACTTTGTCTGCTTGTCAGTTCTTCCTTCTGTAGTCTTGCCTTATTGAGAACTCTCCCTACATTTTTTACTACTGAAATAATTTTTATTTTCAGTCATCTTTAATTAATGTGTGTCAGTATAGTATCAGTCAGTACAACACTAGGCTATTCTATAGTATTAGAGAAAACTCATGTCTCTGGCTTTTTTTTTTTTTTTTTTTTTTTGCTATAGAGCGCATGTGCTTGCCAGACAGACAGAGAGAGACAGAGAAACAGAAAGTGAGAAATCACCCCCGGGGGGATGGCCATGCCTCAATCCCTTCTCCTCCATTCTCCTCTCAGGATCTTGGGCACTCATGCGCATGTGCCCGGCGTGAGTTTTAAGCCACTGGGTCTGGGACGCGAACTGTGGTCGACTACATGGGAGTCCAGCGACATAGCCATTATGCTAACTGCTGTTCCTCATGTGTCTGGCTTTAACACAACCAAGATTTACTATTTTGCTAATACAAATTACACTGTGAAGGAACCAGGACAGCTCCCCTTGATGTGGTAGCTCAGTAGTCCAAGCTGCTTTCATTCTGTAGCTTGACCACCACTTCTGGGGTTTCCATTGTCTTTGTGGTAGGAGGAGAGAGCTGGACGGTTGTGAACTGGCTCCTAGTGCTTTGGCCCAGGAATTCCTTATTGTCCAATAAGGAAGAACTAATACATGGCTCTCCCTAATTGCAAAAGGCAAATGTGAGGGACCACGTGGATATTCGGTGAGTAGAAAACACCTCTGCCACAATCTTATTTTCTCCAAAAAGTAAATAGTCTTACTTCTCCAACTTAGCATGTTTTTATACTTATAAGTCAACAATTATTTTTGTGCATGTTGGAAAGGCATGGAGGTAGGAGTATCAAAGAAATATGACATTCAGGGTCTCAAGGAGTTTACCATGTAAGTGGGGAGAAAAGTGAATGTGTGTGTGTGTGTGTGTGTGTAATGTTTGCCAGAGTATGCATGCATAGAGAAATAGAGAAAGCACCCCCTAGTGGGTTGTGGTCATGCTATAATTCTTTTCTCTTTATTTCTCCATCCTGTCAAGATTTGGGGCCTGTACATGCACCTGGTGTTTTTCAAGTCACTATGGTTGGATGTGGGATCTGGCTCCCAATGCACAACACTTAAGCAGGCTGTGCATAGGATGCTGACCCAAGACAAATGGAGTTGGCCAAAACCAAATACATTTAGTATTTAAGAGAGAGATTTTTTCCTATCAGCCATGCATGCTCGCTGGAGAGACAGAGCAACAGAAAGCAAGAAATCACTCCTCAGGGGGATAACCATAGCGCAATCCCTTCTCTTCCATTTTTTTCCCTGGAATTTTGAGCATGCATGCACATGTGTCTGGCATGAGTTTCAAGCTGCTGGGTCCAGGGTCCAGGACTTGAACCATGGTTGACTATGTGGGAGTTCAGCACCTTAACGACTTTGCCACCTGCTGGCTTTAACAAACAAACAAACAAACAAACAAATAAACAAAAAATATATATATATACATATATATATATATTTTTGTTTCTTTCTTTCTTATTTTGGAGAGGTTTTTGCTATAGGGCATGTGCACTCCCCATGAAGACAGAGAGAGATAGACAGAAAGTGAGAAATCATCCCCCAGCAGTGATGGCCATGCCACAATCCCCTCTCCCCCATTCTCCCCTCGGGATCCTGGGTATGCACGCACACACACGCACACACACCCGGCGTGAGTTTAAGCCACCAGGTCTGGGACTTGAACCATGGTCGACTACATGGGAATCCAGCGACATAGCTATTATGCTAACTACTGGCCCCACAAATATATTTTAAAAAAAACACCAAGGCAGTTCTAAGTGGATTAATCAAGTGGTAAGTATTCTGATTGGTATACGAATGCAATGGGAACTCAAAGAAGCAGGAGCTCATGGGAGATAGAATTCTTGGGCAAGGCTTTCTGGAGGAACTGGTCCTTAGAGGACAGCACGATTACCTGCTAGGCTTTTCTTTTCTACTTTGTTGGAGTTCTGACCTTTCTTTGTGGGTCTCAATTTCAGACCTATAAAATAGTTTTTTGTGTTTTTATGTATGATTATTATACTGTCCCTTTAAATGTGGGACCATTAACCAGATTCAGGTCCCTAATAACCAGGACAAGGAATGGTGGACCATTTGTCAGACTCACTTTAATAGTCATTTGTAATCTGATATAGTGTGATATTGGGGCGTCGGGAAAGTCATGACTATTTTTCTATGTTTTTCTATACAAAAATGTGTCATGACTTTTCCAGTGATACACTAGCATTTCTGATATTCCTCAGTGGATAAGTTGTGGCAATATAAATTCCCTGATATTCAGCATAAAGACTGGCACATGGTAGGTGCTCAGAAGAACATGTATTAAGTTAAATTAAACGTAGATGTGTTGGTGTTAAAGTTCCTGGCTGTGACACTTGCTACTGATTTGTTATATGTAGGGGAGGTAGTAACCATTTAAAAAATGTATATTAAAGGACTTACCTGAGTATTGGGGTGAAAAAGAAACAAATCACTCTCGACAATAAGCAAGATAATGTTTTCATTCCCACAAGAAATAGTCCCTCCTGGGTTCTCGCGAGAGGCAGGAAAGGGCGCAGGGTTTGAAACACGGCGGATGACGTGGACCAGGCTTACGATCAGTATTTAAATATGATACTAGGAGGGAACCAGCAGTTAGCATAATGGCTATGTCGCTGGACTCCCACGTAGTCCACCGCGGTTCGCGTCCTGGACCCGGTAGCTTAAAACTCACGCCGGGCGCGTGTGCGTGCGTGCCCAAGATCCCGAGAGGAGAATGGAGGAGAAGGGATTGCGGCGTGACCATCCCCCCTGGGGGGTGATTTCTCGCTTTCTGTCTCTCTGTCTCTGTCTGTCTGGTGAGCGCACGCGCCCTATAGCGAAAACCTCTCAAAAAAAAAAAATGATACTAGGAGATGTGGAAGAAACTGTGACTACTATCGAAACTGATGAAGAAACATATGAAGAGATCTATAAATCAACGAAACGGAATATTCCAATGTTCTTCATCCAGGGAGATGGTGTTGTACTAGTTGCCCCTCCATTGAGAGCAGGCTAAAACAGAGAATGTGTTCTGAATGGAAAAATAGGAGACTTTGTACAGTTACCTCTTTAAGTGTACAAGACCTTCAGAGGAGAAACACGCATACCTTCTGATATGATCTGAGTGTTCTTTCACTCCTAAATGAGCTGATTTATAGAGAACTCACAACTTCTTAGGCTGATGGCATTTTTATTTTTCTCCAACTTTTTCAATAAATGTGATCGCTAAGATGCAAAAAAAAAAAAAAAAAAAAAAAAAAAAAAAAAAAGATACAGTCCCTCCTCGACCTACGGTGATGAATGCAATGCTCACTTGGAGTAAGCTCATCACCCATGAGAGGCTAATTACCTTTTCTTAAGAACTGGGGTACCACATAGTGCCTTCAAAAAGGTAATTTAGTAAATGATGCCCTGGTATCTTGGAAGAGTTAATATGCCACTTTCAGAAACTCCAGTGACTGGATTGTCTCCCACAGTACAGGGAGGAGCACATACTTGCCAGGAAACCAGCCATCATAGATTTCCCTGTTGGAAGACTTAAGAGTTTCATTTTCATTTTAAACCTAGTGGCTTCCCTGAAACTGGTTGAATGCCATGAGACATTTCAGATTTAGAATTATGATGAGAATTTCTCTTTAGGCAGAACAACTCCAGAGGAGGACCTTAAGTTCTGGTAGGGGTTATTTTGGTATGGGCTAGGAGATGCTTCTCAGGTAGGTAGGTTTTTCTTTTAGTTAAATATAAACAATCCCTGTGTGCTCTGCTCTATGTGGGACTTCAAAAAGTTAATGGAAAAACGGAATTTAAGTATGAGCTTATTTTGGTGCAAGAAATTTTAAAATCCACACATAGTTATTTTTCATAATGCATGTTTTCCCTGAATCTTGAGAAGACTCCTCATAGTCAGGGACCCAGGAGAAGTGCAGCATAATTTAAAAACATAGTAGTAGTCCTGGGTCAGTTATTACCTGGCTCTCTGATCTTGGTCTAGCATCTAAGCAGCTGTGAGCTTCCATTTTCTCACATACTATCTGACATCTTCTCCCCCAGCCATTCCCAATAATGATATAAGTGCACATTGCTGACCAGTGCGGGGCGAAGTCAGTTTAAAAATATCTGTTAACCAGATGCCAGGGTTGATCTTTGTCTAATCAGTTTCTTTTAAAGGCATAATCCTCCCACCCCCCACCAAGGAGAGGGGTTCTGATTCTGAGTCAGGTCAGCATTGTGTTAACCGGGTGAAAGGTGAGCACTTGGCACCAGTGTTCTGCAGAGGACCTGCTGCCATTGACAACATCCCTAGCTTTGTAAAGGGGCTGGCAGGGGCTTGGACTGCATTAGGAAATAATTTTCCAAAGTAGGAAAGGAAGATGGGAACATACAAGAATATTTCTTTTCATAGACACAGCTGTGCAAACAAATCCTCTTTCCTACTCTTAAACAATTAGTGTCATAGGGACCAGCAGTTAGCATAATGGCTATGTCGTTGGACTCCCGTGTAGTCAACCACGGTTCGCGTCCCGGACCTGGTGGCTTAAAACTCATGCCGGGCGCGTGTGCGTGCGTGCCCAAGATCTCGAGAGGAGAATGGAGGGGAAAGGATTGCGGCGTGGCCATCCCCCCAGGGGGTGATTTCTTGCTTTCTGTCTCTCTCTCTCTCTCTCTCTCTCTCTGTCTGGTGAGTGCACGCACCCTATAGCAAAAAAAAAAAAAATCAATTGGTGTCATAGTTTACATATCATCCAATAAAGTATAAATACTCCATGGTCTTAACTGAAAGGAGAAGTCAGACAACCTAGATATATATTTATTTTTTTGAGAGGTTTTTGCTATAGGGCGTGTGTGCTCACCAGACAGACAGAGAGAGACAGAGAGATAGAAAGCGAGAAATCACCCTCCAGGGGGGGTGGCCACGCCGCAATCCCTTCTCCTCCATTCTCCTCTCAGGATCTTGGGCACGCATGCACACGCACCCGGTATGAGTTCAATCACCAGGTCTGGGACACGAACCATGGTCGACTACATGGGAGTCCAGCGACATAGCCATTATGCTAACTGCTGGTCCCTGACCTAGATATATTTTTATATAGGAAGCACCAAGGAAATTTTGGTTGGATTGATTAGGCCTACATAGTATCAGTTCATCATGTAAAGTTAGCATGGCAACTGGCCAACTACTTAGAAGCCAGACTTGGGGCCGTGCCAGCATATTTATTCAGTTGCCAAGGCAATGCCAGATGTTTGAGACCCCATGGGAGAATGAAAAGAATGGGTAGCCTAGTGGCCACTCAGGTGAGCACATGTCCACAGGAGTTCTCTGCTTATAACCTCTCTTTATGTGTACATGAAGGTTAAAATTTCAAGTCCAGAGGAAATTGTAAAGACTGTGAAGGTTTTTGGGAACCTGCAGCTCCCTCTACCCCCCACTCCTGACATTTGCAAAGTCATAGGACCTTATCTTGACATCTTTTTCTCCTATCAAAACAGGAAGTTGGCTGGTATCATTTACATTTTGACTGAATGGATTTACAACAATATGTTAGCTTATCCATTTTTTTAAGAATTATTTTTTTAATTTTATTTATTCATTCATTTTATTTATTTATTTTTAATTTGACCAGAAAGGCACAGAGAGAGAGAGAGAGAGAGAGAGAGAGAGTGAGAGAGGGAAAGTGAGAAAGCAAGCCACCAGGTCCAAGACTTGAACTATGGCCAGCCATATGGGAGTCCAGCGCCCTTATCCACCACGCCACCTGCTGGCCCCAGCTTATTCATTTTAAACCTTTAATTTTAGTGTAGAAGGAATGTCTTTATTAATGTTAATTCATTTAAAGAATTTTAAGCATTATGAAGCACCTAAGAGTGATATTTGGAGTAGAATGTTTGCACAGGAGAGCATTCTGCAGTTTAAGGAAATTAACACTGTACCTGGAAAAAAGAAAAAAAGAATCTACTCTAGTTGTTCAGGGATGCTTAGGAGCTGACAGAAAATCAGTGAGAGAAAAATATTCTTCGGCTGGCCTATGGAACAGTGGTATTTAGAGCTGGATGCTACATGACAGACTGCAGTTTGAGTACTGGCACTGGCAGCTTGAAAAACATACCAGGCACATGTGTGTGCATGCCCAGAATCATGATAGGATGGAAAAATGAAGCAAAAAGCATTGCAGTGGGCCAGTACCCCATTGGGAGGCTCTCTTTCTTAGGCAAGCACATGCAACCTAGTGGCAATTAAAAAACAAGAGAAGAAGAAAAAAATGGAGGAAGGAAGGAAGGGAGGAATTCATTTGGGTGATAGGAATACAAGTGTTTGTTTTACTCTCTAAGATGTATATTTTATACACACACACACACACACACACACACACTCATATGCCTTGTTTGTTGGACATATTTTACAGTAAGAAAAAAGGAATCAGTAGTAATTTCCTCCCTCCTCTATTGTCCCATCTTCAAACACCAGCTTTCCCAGAGTACTGAGACTTTACGGATTTTCTTAGGGATTGACTGTCTCGAAGCTGCTGAGTATATAGAGACACCTCTGGCACTGTGGATTTCTAGATGAAGGCCAGTGCTCGAGTGACCTGGCCCAGGTCCTGCCTTTGCAGTAATCCTCATTGCCACCTCCCACACAAGCACACCCACCCCCTCCCTTCCCCATCTCTATTCCTCTGCTTCAGAATCCCCTGAGTTCTTTCTTACTGAGTCATATTCTACTCTGAGTTTCCGTCTTCTCTATGATAATCCTGCTTTTCACTCTAGACAAGCAGTACTCACCCACCTGGCCTCAAATTTCTGCTATCCAAGAGACACCTGGATTTCGGGTTAGGCCTGGGGAGAAGTAGCAACTACTTCTGCTACTTCTTGGAGGTGAGGGAGAGAAGGAAAATGGGGACCCCACTGAGTCTGCCCTGGGGAATGGGGATAGGTGGAGACAATGAAAATTGAATTTGGTAAAACAAGATCCAGAACATTTGTCTGTTAATTTGTGTGCATTGATGATTAGTTTAGCTATTTCCTGGCCAGAAGGCATGGCACCTCATTCTTATTCGTTGGTAAAAAATACTGTTGGAGGGACCAGCAGTTAGCGTAATGGCTATGTCGCTGGACTCCCACGTAGTCGACCGCAGTTCGAGTCCCGGACCCGGTGGCTTAAACTCACGCCGGGCGCGTGTGCGTGCGTGCCCAAGATCCCAGGAGGAGAATGGAGGAGAAGGGATTGCGGCGTGGCCATCCCCCCTGGGGGGTGATTTCTCGCTTTCTATCTCTCTGTCTCTCTCTGTCTGTCTGGCGAGCGCACACGCCCTATAGCAAAAACCTCTTCAAAAAAAGAAAAAGAAAAAAAAAATACTGTTGGATAAATGTTCCTGGGGTGGTGTGAGGGAAATGGACATTGACTTTGATTTTAGGTACCAGGAAAGTGAGAGAGGAATCAAATGATTTGCTGTGTAAAAATTAAAATCTTGAAGATGTGAGCTGCTTCTCTAATTACCATGCAATATAGAAGCAGTTGTACGTAAAATAAAATACTTTCAAATGAGCTTTGATTTCTATTTTGTAAAAGTAGTAAATTCAACTAGATGTTAGGTAGAATGTGTGAAAGTTGTCAGAATCAAAATGGATTCATTTGTGTCAATTCATGTTAAACTCTGACTAAATTGAGCTGTGGAAGGCCATAGAGGGGTCAGTTTCCATGAGAGTAGGCCTGGTAACAAGAGCAGTCACAAGACTGCCAGAACCACAGCCTTGTGCAAAGACCACCCCAGGCTTATACAAAAAGCTCTCCTGCAAGGACATCTGTCCAGAAACTGCCTGTCCAGCTTGGGACTGAGGCCACCCTTCTCATTGATCCCGGTAGCCAAGAATAATTGTCCCCAAACAATATTTGTTGTCCCTCCTGATTTTTCTTTTTAAAAACCCTGTTTTCCTTTACTTCCTTGAATATAACTGTAGTTTACTATGGTAAGTGTATTCTGCATTTCGTTGCCTATTACTGAATAAACATAATTTTTCTTTTCAAGTGTCTTTCTCTCTGCCTGTTATTTAGAGACAGACTAATGTATCAAAGTAGGAAGTTACTGGCCATCTTATTCTTTCTAGTTAAATTAATCACACACATTATAGACCAAATGTTTGCATAACATAGTTTAGATACTTCTAAGAGACAGGGTACTTGCCACCTTCCAAGGGACTCCATTTCTCCTAAAACATTCTTATATCAAATCGAAACCATTCCCCTCTGGCTTTTCCTTAATGTCCTCTAAAATAAGTCTGTATCTTTTATAACTTGACAAGTTCTTACATGTTTAAAGACAGCTTTTCTGTTGCCCTTTCTCTCCTAGAAAACCTATACAAAGATAAGGGGAGGGGCCCACAGGTGGCTTAGTGATTAAGGTACTGGACTCCCACGTGGTTGACTGTAGTTTGAGTCCCGAACAGTACAGTTTGAAACTCACAGAGGCTGTGTGTGTGTGTGTGTGTGTGTGTGTGTGTGCTCGCGTG